>CM065676.1:2083501-2111437 GCA_033220385.1 Triplophysa yarkandensis
CCAGAATGATATATTTGAAGATCTGCATGCACATTCTATTTAGACAACGTGGAGCTGAAACATGTTATAGAGTTTAAATCAATACAGCTTATAGTATTATAATCATGTATATTTACTACAGTATACATTTACAGTATGTACATATATATATATATATATGACTGTAAAAGTGAAGTGTTCTAATAACAGGGAAGTACACACAGTAGTCAATGTCGTGTTGTCTAGCGTTGAACACAAACAGACATAAATGCCCTCTCTCGCCCCGTCACCCCAGATGGGATGCCATATGCTGAGCTGTATCTACAGACCGACTCTGTCTCTGTCAATGACAGGTATCATAAAGACGAAACTTCTGAGAGTCAGTTGACCTCTAGACCTCAGTTTTATGAGTCTTATATGACATTGAATTGCTCTGTAAAACTTCGGGTCGTATACTTGAGTCGTTCACAAAGAAATGAAACTTGCAAGAGGTGCATTTAGAAATAAAGAAAAACCTCGTTTCGGATATAAAGACTAGTGTGAGACGCAGTAAAGCTTAAAGTCTTTAATGATGTTTCACTTAACAAACAGCACTTATCAGTAAACTCACAGCCTGAATAAAGACGATGAGAGGAAGTTAAAGGTTTCTGGTCTGCGTGACAGTATTTGTAGTGTTCTTTTTTTATCAAACTGAGCAAAAGCATCACAGTTGCCGTGGTGATGCCCCAGTCGTGTCGGAGTGGGAGAGGATTGCAGACTGACCCAGACGCATGACCTGCTGTCGACTGTCCCCGACAGATGTATCAGGAAATACCCAGACAAACAGAGACACAAAGACACACACAGAACAACTGCACACATCTAGTAGTATAAAAGCATAATAAAAATATATATTTACTTTACAATACATTTTTTGAATGGTTACGGAGTTAGGTTAATAATAAAGCTTAAGGAAAATATCCACACAAAAAAATTAGCTTAATGAATATAAAATCAAATGTAGATTATGTTAATTTAAGTTAAATCCTATTGTATTACAACTCTATACATGTTTTGAAATGTACTATGTACATTTCAAATCAGACCGCCAACACATTATTCAAACTGAGATTATAAAGGTTATGGAGTTATAAAGGATGTTTCAGAAACAGCTGTACAGCGTGAAACAATGCAGTGCAACCAATTGGAAATGAAACAATGTTTGCTTCATGAATTATTCATGTGTGTGGTACGCTTGATGCTCTGGCATGACCTTATGTGTATCAATATTCTATACATCCCTATACAGTCAAACAGGAATGCTATATTACATTACCCCAATTGACAATTTCAAGTGAAAAACCCACAAACTCACAAATAATACATCTACATATCCTCACAAATACAGCGGATGCAATAAAACACATGATGTGCTTGTGTCTAACAATAATATTCATGTTACTAATAAAGATGAGTATATACAGTACTTATATTCTCATCATACATTTATCTCCTGCTGTCACGTGAAAGAACGAGCCAGGAATAGAGAAGGTGACCTCTCAGGTTACAAAAATAATCTCACCTCCAACATCTGAAAGAGAGACACCAAGTATGTTCAGATATCTCTAAATATACTAACACATATTCTTCTCAATGATGACAGAAGAGACATCTTCAGCGTTGTCTCCCAGAGAACCTTTAAGTCAGATGTGTTTAAAAGAACCCTTCATTTTTAGCTTGTATAGTCTGATCCATGCCATGGGTTTATGTGTTTGAACCTGATGTTTGATATGAAAAAATTGGCTAAGCAGAAAACACAACTAAGCTTTTGTAATGCTGAAGAAACAAAGATCAACTGTAGGATGGCACAGGTTGAAAATATAATGGGGTCATTTTCAATTCTTCTCATGCCAACTTCAGGTTTTGTTTAATCACTAAATCTGCTCCTAGTAAAAATCCAAATAAATGTGATAGAATGGGAGACATTTGAAAACATTTAACACACACTTTAACAAACGTATTTGTTTTCTAATGGAAATTCTTCTTTCTCTGTGAACTATAATTACAGTAAACGGCGACTTCCTGTACATTCCTTCAGTGGAACACTAGCACCTCAAGAGAAACCGGCCGAACCAAGCTTTTATCTCTTAAATGACTTCTTTTATTCACAACAGACAGAAAGAAAGAACACAAACTCTTAGAGAGCCGTTGATTGCATCACTTTAAGTTAGAAGAGAAAACAATCATGCGCATGAGAGCATCATGAGTCATCATTGCTGCCGCATGAAATAAATCTATTATTTAGTATTAGTACATTCACTTTAGAAGGAAATATTAACATACATATAATATTGTGCTCTCCAGGTTATTATAGCCTTCGTAAGCACCGGATTAGTAAAACAGCTGATGAAATCTTGTCATACGTGTCATATACATAATGTATTGATTTCACAGTTAAACTTGAGAAATCATTACCAAGAACAACGAAAACACAAAATTATGATTTGAATATTTTTATTGGTTGTGTTCCACATTAGAGAATAAGAAACTAAATGGAACAAATCTAAATGTAATGATGGAAACGCATGGAAAAATCTGAAAGCATTGAGTCACAAATTTGACTTATTGTGACAAAAATGATTCAGAAAATCAAATGTGAAACTGCAGGATGAACAGTTGTGGGTTTGTGCTGTGTAACAGAGATTTCGTAAAGTAACAGGGTGATGAGTCAATTCTACATTTCATTTTAACTTGAAATAAAAAAGCCAATGAATACAAAAAGGTTTGTAGAAGAATAAATGGTAATGCTTACAAAAAAATGTGCTCTTTATACAATAATGTACATGCACATAGCCAAACATATATTTATATATACATAAATCAGACACTCAGATTCATTTTCATGTGAAAGCTTACTTTATTACACAAGTATCTAAATATGTTTTATCTTATTTTAAGCTGACCCTCACTGAAGGATAAACAGCAAAACATTCATGAACAAAATTAATATATAAAATGTTTTTCTTTGCTCATACGGAGATTATATTTGAGTACAATGAACAAATGTAGTGACAATAAATAAATTAATTTAAAATAGCAAAGCATCCTATAAAACAACCAAAATATTTGTATACATTCCCCTTACTATAGAATTGAGTGATATGTGCATAATATTTATCTTATCAATAAACATCTTCATGGGGTTAAAGAGAAAATGTAATCTGAACATTGGTAATGTTGACCATTACTTGACTAAAAAGAAAGATTTAGTTTATGACCCCTCAAAAAAAAAAGAAAAGAAACAATTATGATTATCACTATAAACAAATCATTTTATAAGACATCAATCCTGTGATGATGATGATGAATACACACATTTGTACCATTCCCAGAATTCAGTGCAGTCAGTGTCGTGGTGATCACGTGCCCTTTATGTCACGATGATACAGATGGAAGCCTGTGAGCCCCACACGAACACACAGAGAGTACCAAAACTATTCACCAGGCACTTCACCCTCCCGTTCACACAGTTTATGGCGAGTCCATGCCAAACAGCTCAATTCCCTGAGAGTTCCAGTAAAGACCGACTCCAGAGTTAAACACCAGAGACCAGACGTATGGAATGAAGAAATCCTCTGGCTGTTCTTCCTCGACGTATTTAAACTTCAGCTCCGGAAACTTCTGCAGAAGACACAAACACACATACAGTGATCTGTAACCCTAGATGGTGATGGGTTCATCTCAGACTTGTGCTGTCAAATATAAAGAACAAACATCTCCTAACCTTTACTACACTAACTCATTGAAGTGTTGTTGTTGTGAATGCGAGTGATGTGATATGTTGAACGGTCACAGGTCATCTGTCAGCTGTGGGATCTTGTGTCAGGAGAAACGCTTCGAGTTTTGACGCAGTTGTAATTTCACACACCTGTGAGGTAAATAAACTTGACTTTGATTGATTATCTGACACGCGGACGCTTCTCTTCATGTTTGAACACAAGTCTCTTAACCTCTGGTAAAACAATACGTGTGGATTCTAACCCGAGACGCTTGTGAGAGGATCAGAGACAGGACCTGTGGTCTTATCTAACAGTACAATTACTGAATTTACTGATCTGAAACCTGAAGGATTTCTTTTTTTACATTTCTAACAAGTTTCTTTTGTTTTTAACAAACTTAGTTTCAAATTATCTGGATTTAGGTACATTTGATGCAAAATGTTTGAGTTCTTATTGAGATCAATTATAATGACTTTTGATTCCAGACCTAAGAAATGTGGGTTTGAGATATTGTTAAGTTGCAGTTTTCTATGGATCAATATCTAAGACACAAGTTTTTTTTTAATTCTGCATTCATGTATGTCTGAGAAATAAATGAGCAGCTGAAGCATTCAATACAACAGACGGACGCAGTCAGGTCAAACTCTCACGATAACCTTCAAACACTATACAGGATCAAGCAAACTAACAGCTGTGAGATGTTGTGGAGTCCACAGCCGGTGACCTGACCCCATCCGGCTCAACTCGAGCCCAGGCTCAGGTGAGTCGCAGGTAAGCTGCTCATCAGTATTAATAATTCACAGAGGTCTTCTCATATTCCTGTGACTCTCATTGTGTGAGACAGAAACTGTATTCAAGTGTTTTTATATCTGCTCAGAACTTGGCTGGACTCAATGACTCCGATGCCTTGGCTACACTGACGCTCTATTCACCGGCCCCGAAGGTCCGTCTGCCGGTTTCAAACAGACCCTTCCCATCACGCGGGGGAGGACACGAAGCGTCTCACGTAACCAGTGAGGACGGGTCAGAAGGTCAAAAGCTTTCAGATGGAGAAACGCTGGAGAGGTTTAATAGAATCAGAAACTTTTACGACTGTATGTTCTGGATGGAAATGAAGACTGTGACGTCATGATCATCTCTTAGTTTGTTTTTTTAAGATGATGGAAGTGCAAGTTATAGACTTTACAGACACAGCTTTTGGGAAATTCTGTTTCCAGGTCAGATGTTTAGTGCGATGTTGTAAAAACATCTAATAAAATGCTCATGAAGTCTGATTCTGGGATGTCAGGATATGTTTCGGTCAAAGTAAAGGAAGCTATGAAGCCACAGCGGGGCTCAAATGTTCTGTTAACTCAAGTCAAACTGTGTGTTTTCCTCAAACACACATACACGCGTCCCCCCCGCTGTGGGCCCCAGTGTTTCATGGGAAGAGAAGGGCCAGACAGTGCCCGGGCAAAATTGGCTCATGGTTGGCTGGACTCCAAGGTCGCTACGACACACACACACATGCAAACACGCAAAAAACCTGTTTTTATACACACATAAGTATGCAAACTTGACGTGAGCATGTTTGTGCATCAGTGTGTGTGTGTGTGTGTGTGTGTGTGTGTGTGTGTGTGTGTGTGAGACTGTGTGCGTGTGTATAGACAGTGCTGTAATTCTTTCATCATTTTCTTTATAGGAGCCAGTGTGTCTCGGTCTTATCACTACACAACACTGAATTCCAACCGCCTCTGTTACTCCATACACACTGCTTCTGTGTTTCTACACACACACACACACACACACACACACACACACACACACACACACACACACACACACACACACACACACACACACACACACACACACACAGACACACACACACACAGACACACACACAGACACACACACACACACACACACACACACACACACACACACACACACACACACACACAGACACACACACACAGACACACACGCACGCACGCACGCACACACACACACACACACACACACACACACACACAGAGAGGGCATGAAAACAGAGGAAGAATATGGGTACAGAGCTCCGGGCAGACTGGCTGGCCCTTCATGCTTCCTATGTGCGTATGAGTGTGTGTGTGTGTGTGTGTATGTGTGTGTGTGTGTGTGTGTGTGTGTGTGTGTGTATGTGTGTGTGTGTGTGTGTGTGTGTGTGTGTGTGCTTTTCTGTGCTCGTGCGTGTGTGTGTTCCAGGGAACATCGCACAAGCACACAGTTGCTCTCGTGGGACTGTAATTCTGAAAAGCGCTGCCCATTGCATGCTTGTGTATTAGTCTGTCTGTCTAGACAAGAATTTTTCAATCTCAGTCTTGGGGGACGCCTGGGACACAGACAGAACCCCCAATGCACGCACGCACACACATATTTAAAAATACACACAAACAGACACAAGGGGCAGATTACTAAAGAACATCAAGTACAGATCATTCTTAATCTGAACATTATTAACATTGTCTGTTTGTCATATAGATACTGAATTTAGTGATAATATTTGTCATCTTAAAGAGACAGATACAGAAGAATATCTGCCCTTCTTCAAAAAATTATTTTAAACATCATTTTATTCCTCTGAAGAATATCAAATAACAAAACTTTAAACAATAACACTATATAAAACGTCAAAATATATATTGCCATTTAATCCCAAACGTTTAAACACCCAATTTATACACTGAAAACGAAATATTAATAATCTAAATTTAGTTCATACATTATTATATATTTCTTTCTTTGTGTAATTTTCTCCATTTATATTAATTGCTTTGTATATTTCTTACTTTTTATTTCAATTGACTCTATTCCTTTATTTTATAATTATTTAGGTGTTAATTTCACTGATCCAGTTATAACATATGCTCCACGTTCTATTTTCAAGCTGACACAGAACAAATGTACATTTACATTAACAGTATTATGGGTAATGCTGTTCTTCCCCAATTACACAAGACATATAAACCTTATATCATCTGAGAGCTCACAGGAGACCAGTTTTAAATTCTTCACACATTAATGGCTCAAAATCCATTTCACTAAAGAGTGAGAGAATGAGATCAAAAGTGATGAAACTCTCTCATTCATGCTATCATAAACATGATGAATGTCATCTGTGATATCTGAAACACTGAACATGCCACAGAACATGCAATTACCCAGCGGATGAACGGCACGCGCCCACCACTCGACCATGATTTAAGAGGAGCAGAGGGGATTGTGGGTAAGGATGAGCAGGTCTAAAGACATTTTCTGGAGATTTACACTGCTCTTTAATCCTCTATATCACTAATAGATAAGTGTGTGTGTGTGTGTGTGTGTGTGTGTGTGTGTGTGTGTGTGTGTGTGTGTGTGTGTGTGTGTGTGTGTGTGTGTGTGTGTGATGTTCTTGAGATGTCATTATGCTGGTGTCTTGTAAAGGTGTAAAGAACGGCCCTGAAGGAGTCTTTCGTGAAAATGAAGATTACGTTTGACCTACTGTCATGATCGATTCCTGTTGTGTGTTCTCACAGTCGATCTTTTATACTTCACAAATGCTGAAGAACCACTTTATCTACTTTAAATAGTAAAAAGCAAATTCCAACAAGTGAGCGACCAGAAACAGATAGAATAACCGACCATTTTTGTAACACGTTTGTCAAGGTTTAAACAGTGCGACAGCACAAACACATGTGAATGATCTTCTACAGCTTTGTAAATTTGATTGGCTGATGGTTTGTCACAAATAATGCCAAATCCAGCTCGTATTTGTCTACATGTGCGGTTGCACAGATGACTGTGTTTGTGTAGCTGGAGAATTATTAAAAGCATGTCTTTTAACAATTTTTACTTCTATATGAGGACTACAATGTCACAGATCTTAATTTAGAAGGGGTTTTGAATGTGTGTGTACCTTCAGACGGTCTTTGGGCAGGGCCACGGCACCTTTCTTGATGACCTCTTGAACTCTCTCCACTGATAGGTCAGTGCCCGCCTGCTCCAGACGCTGACTGAAGAATCCAATCACCTGAGAGACATGCAAACACGTCATCCCCACGGCAAACAATAAATAATGATACATCACTAGTCCAAACACAAGGAAAGAAGCTGTTGTGTGTTTTAATCTGTTTCGTGGTTTGAACTCACCGTGTCGAGGTTCTGCATGATATCCTGGAAGGATGGATGAGATCGGAACTGTTCGAAGAGCTCGCGTTTATAAAGCAGAGCATACAGCAGGTTGGGGTTGTGATGGAGCGAGTTACTCAAACAAGAGTTGATGATCTCCAGCATCATTCTGATCACCTCCTCGATCACATTCAGATCTTGAGCCTGAGGAACAAACAGAGAACATTCAGAAAACAAACTACAGAAGTCATGCTTCCTACTGCTAATCTATCACATAAAAACCCTACTCACACCTTACCCGGATACCAGACAGAGGAAATTCCTTTCCTCCGTTCTCATGACGACCCCCTACATGTGGGAAAGATGTGCGGACGCAGCAGTGGGGAATATTAACGGGGTGGGAGACTGCCGCCACAGTTATTAAGCAAATGAAAGCAAATACTTATGAAACAGGTTGACTAATAACTAAAGTGCAGGCAGAAGAGGATTACAGCAGACCTGTCTAGACCGGCGGATTTTAACTCTTGACCCAAAAATGACACAAGACGTGAGACGAGAGACAGACAGAGGTGACAGAGCGGTCCGTCTGTGTGCATGTGAGGTCTAATGATGACCTGATCACTGTGAAGATATTAACATCCCGTCTCTATAGTTCTAAGCCTTCCAGACAAAGGCCAAGGTGCAAGCCTACAGTAAGGCTGATAACCTTCATCAAACAAATATAGGTTCACGTTTGTATCTATGATTCTGTTACCACATGAACAGATGCCCGTTTTCTCCATTTTAAAGTAAAAAATAAATAAAAGATGATGACATCTTTTATTAATTTAGCAAAAATTCCCACTATAAAAATATCTAACATTTTAGATGTTTATTAATTTAGTACATTTATTCTAAGCATTCTGTAAATCAATTTTGTAGTATTAGACTAATTTGTAATTTTGTTGTGTATTTGTTTAAAATGATTCTTATGATTGAGAGTGACAGCTGACAGCTTCTCTTCGTGATGGAAACCAATATATATTTTATTACATTTCCGTTTGCTAGCTGCTTTAAAAAATGTCATAAAGTGCTTTATAAATAAACATGAGGTCTGGATAGTACTGTATTGAGAAAAAAATATTTTTTAATCAACTTTTATATCATATTTTATCTATCAGTATGTTTGTTCTCTGAGGTTTAAATCAAATACCATTGCACTGCTTAAGCGATGCTTTACCAATAGAGCTACATACATTTACATACATCTACATTTACATTTAGTCATTTAGCTGATGATTTTATACAAAGCGACAAGTGAGGTAACTAAAGAAGCAATCCGCCCGAAAGTATAGACCAGCAGTAAAAGGTAACAAAGCATACAGAAGTGAAAAAATGCCAGTCCTAGTAGGTAAAACACAACATACAAGTCAAGTGTAGAAATATATTTTTCTGACCCTCCTAATGACGTAGAGGAGGAATGTTCTGGACCTAGCAGTGCAGGCAACATGATCAGTGAAGTTTAGCTGATAGTCGACAACTACTTCCAAGTTTCTAGCTGTCCATTAGGTGACAACCATGGTTGATCCTAGTTCAATACAGAGGTTATGATGGATCTTCAGGTCGGCAGAGATTACAAACAGTTCAGTTTTCGCAAGGTTCAGTTGTAAGTGATGGTCCAATATCCAGAGCGAGATGTCACTCAGGCATGCTGAGATGCAGGCCCAAACCTTCTGATCTTCAGGTTAGAATGCAAAGTGAAGCTACAAATGATGGATACCCATCAATGTCGAGTAGATCGAGACGAGCAGCATCCAGGACTGAGCCCTGAGGTACAAGGGTGCTAAGATATTGGATACCGAGACTTCACCACTCCATGATACTCTGAACGACCTACCTGAGAAGCAAGATTGGAAACACTGAAGAATTGTGTTGCAGACATCCATGGATTGTGATGGTTAACAGTGTCAAAAGCAGGATGAAAGATCCAGCAGGATGAGAACCAATGACTAAGAGGTTGCCCCTGTCAATCTAAGGTCTTCGACAGCAGTGCGGTCAGAGGAGTGTACACTCTTGAGGCCTGACTTGTTGCTCACCAGGAGGTTGATCTGAGTAAGGAGGAGATTATGTCCAAGATTACTTGCTCAAGAGTTTTGCCAACGAAGGGCAAGAGAGATGCCGACAGGTAGTCGGGTGGTTTAAGGTGATCTTGCAACATCGTCCTTACTTAAAGGAGAGAGTGAAGGGAAAGGCACAGTCTCAGGGGTTGCTGATGGCAGCGGCTTTCTTCAGAAAGAAAGACGCAAAGACATCAGCCGTCAAGTCCGAGGATGGGTGAGGGGTGGCTGGACAGAGAAGAGCAAAGAAAGAGTCAGAGAGTCAGGCATGTAGTTTCCTCTAGCATGGTAGAACAGAGTTTCATCCGAGGAGACATCCGCAGAGAAAGAAGGAAGACAGACAGACAGAGAGGGAGAGGTCGGCAGGGTCATTAGATTTGCGCTTCCTTCTCTCTATAAGCGAATCTGAGCCTTGATCTGTTCACTACAGAGCTGAGGGGTTAACATGGGCTGCAGGAATCACATTTTGAAACAAAACTAATTCAGAAACGGTGACACATTAACATCAGCGCAAGGTCTGATACAACAGTGCAAAGATTTGTAAGGACAAAATTAAGCTCGAATGCATCATTCTCATCTGATCTCTAAGAAGAAATAACTCTATAATAATGAGAATGATACGTGTTATGTGTTTCAAAACAAGAACCAAAGGAAGGGTTGGGCAAAATGTGAATGATTGACGTTTCACTGCAATAAACCATATATGATAAACCAGACTGTTATCATTGAATAAAGGAAATCCCATGATGATAACCGTCATGACAGACAAAAACACTGTGTTTGTGTAATGAGATATGACACAAAAGAAGCTTGTGAAATTGAATGTAGTCTAAACTCTTGCTTGATAAGTGCGGTTAAGGAAATCCTTCCCATGAAGTTCTTCTGAGAAACACAAAGATCACAGCGATGTAGAAACTGTTTGGGTGACTGGCCATTTGCACAAGATCTTCAGTCCCTAAAGAGAATAAAACCCCAGTTCACATCCCTGAACACTGACCTTCTGATGCTTACAAACCCAAAATAAACCAAACAACATCCACTTTAAAATCCTTCTTTTAGAAAACAAATTTCCCAGTGACTTTTTCCACGGTCTTTCTAGCAAAATGAGACGAGTAAGTTGTTGTTCTTGTAGCTCAGCACTGCAACAGCAACAGAACGGTTGCAGGTTTGATTCCCAGAATATGTGGATAGTTAGGATCAAAATACCAGTCACATGCATAAATTTAAGTGTTTGAATTCAGATGACTACCATAACATGTCACTTTCCATTCGAGTAATTTGATGGAAATGAAGAGAGAGAGAGATGAAGGGAAATAGATGTGAATGGAGAAGGAGACACAAAGGACGTGTGTGAGACCTAATGAGGACAGCAGACAGGAGTCTGAGCCACCCAGACACACAGCAGACATCTGCAAGACACTGGCCTGAGGCTGTTTGTGAACACACACACGCACGCACGCACGCACGCACACACATATCAAGGTTACACTGTGAAGTAAAGGAAAATACACACAAGTCATTTACATCTCTATTGTCCCAGACACCCCTCCCCCCGGGGATGGGACAGCAGTTTAGGCGCCACCCTGTAGGGTCAAACCCACTGACCTGAATGCCCCTTTGAACAGCCCCTGCCCCCCTTACCTCTTGATAGAAGGTTATAAAAGACAAACAAAAAAGTGATATATATTGGGATGGTGTTATTAATTGTCAATAATTTCCAACGATTATGAAAACCAAGTAACTAAGTTGAAACAATAATTGTGATGCATTGAGTTTAACTCTTCTTTTAAAATTTATAAACATATATTAATATAAAATCCAATCTCTGTTCAAAACATACGTATTTTTTACATTTATATGAAACTGTGCTACATTTATTTTACAACTTATTAATATATTATACATTTTGTTTTATAAGTGAACTACTTACTAACTCAATTTCCAAAATAAATGTGTAATCGTGTTAAATAATCATGAGCTCGGTATTGGGCAAAATAAACTGTCATAATCAAGCAGCGAGTATATACCGCTGATTTAATAGCGGTATATCAAAAGTGACTCATTGACTCATTTTGATTTAGAGATATCAGGAAGCATTTTATATCAGAGGGTTTATGTTTGAAATGTGATGTGATTTTATTCATTCGTGTTTAAACCAACCTGACAGAGAGGAGGTCGGACCATTACACTTGACAAAGAGAAAATCTTTTTGGTAATTTTTTATGATTGATAAATCAAGCGTTCACACATCCCTCTATGCCTCTCTCTGCACATCTCCACAGGGACAGGAGACACTCACATAATCAGGCAGGACCGTCCCGTCATCTGCTCCCAGAGGCCCATGCAAGGACTGGGTCGCCTGCTCCAAAACCTTGTTGTGCTTCTTTGACAGAAGGGCGAACAAACTGAAACAGAGAGAGAAAGAGAGAAACTATGGAATCACATGAGGCAAAAGTCATGATGAAATGATGTCCCATCAGTCACAAGACGTGTCCGTAAGGCATTACAGGAATCGTGCCCAGATAAACTAGGGCAGCTCAATTATGACAAAAAAATTAAATCACAACCATTTTGCCCAATGTTGAGATAACATTTATTCATGGGTTGCATCAATAAATGCATCAATTACTAAAAAATACTTGTTCAAATACGAATTCACTCCAATGACAAATAAATCCTTGCATTCTCCATCATCTTCCAAATGAATAAATAAATAAAATATGAATACAAACACTTAAATAAATAAGATATACATGTAAAAACTGAATGCATCCCATTCATTGTTTTAACTTGATTATATTGTTTCTATAATTTTTTGGAAGCCAAAACTGATATTAAAAACACGGCCTAGTGGTGAAAGACTTTGACTCTTAAACCTTGGGTAGCTGGTTTGAGTCTCGGGTTGGCAATATCATGACTTGGGTGCCCTTGAGCAAGACACCGAACCCAAAACTGCCCCCCTGGCGCGGCAGGATAAATGTCTAAGCACTTCTCCAGGTGTGTTCACTACTGTGTGTGTTCACTACTGTGTGTGTTCACTACTGTGTGTGTTCACTACTGTGTGTGTTCACTACTGTGTGTGTTCACTACTGTGTGTGTTCACTACTGTCTGTGTTTTCACGGTTGGTGTTTTTGTTCATTACCGTGTGTGTTTACAGCTGCAGTTGTACGATATTTAGTTAACGTTTCTGAGTGTGAGAGCTGGATGACTCTCAAACCACAACACTTCAGTGTCTCTGAGAACTTCGTAAAGTAACACATCAGTAAAGAGGTCACAGTTTTGACGCGGGAACAGAAAAGACGGCAGAACAGCATTAACACACAATCAACAACGAAAGTTTTTAGCACTTCACCCACATGAACAAATTGGGCCCGTTTTCCCTGTGTGATAATATTCAGGTTAAGATGAGCCAATCAGATTCTGTATGTCAAATGCAATATTAAACAAGAATCACGGGTTCATAGTACCATTCTGATGACCTTTAAATCCTTGTCTGCTTTAGTGTGTGTGACGCCATGCTTAACATATGAGGGATGATTAAGAACAGCAAGCACGATGAGAAGGGTTATTGCGTCCCGTTTTGATGACCTCATCCATCACTAAAGGACAGGACATGCCTTGAGCTCAGTCATACGACACACACTTGATTTTCTTCTCACTCATGATCCTGGAGTGTCATGGACAGTTGTCAGGACGTTGCCATGTGGTTTTGTTTGTAAAAGAGGGTTTTGTAAAGTGTATTTAAGCACTGAGAGATTGATGTCAGGTTGACAGTATTTCAGGAGATGTTCAGATCTCTGTGGCAGGCTGGACAACAACAGTAGTGAGCGTGTGCAGTGTTCAGATGTCACAGTGACCTACTGAGAGAAGCAGAGAACATTAAAAGCCCGCTGGCACACACACACAGAACTAACTGTCCGTCTAGTCTGGGTCTTGATCCGTCTGATACACAGACACGCACACACACACACACAGTCTGGTACACTCGGTCTGCTGTGATCTGAAGTGCTGCATTTGTTGATGTGATTTAAGGTGTTGAGTGTGTCTGTCGGGAGCAGGTGCTGTATTCTGTGTGCTGCGGTCGCCACTTTGTTGACTCGGAGATAAAAAAAGAGATAAAAATACTTCTGTGTATGTCTCAAGCCAGAGCTTCTTCAACGCATGTCAAAAGACAAAGAAAAAAAACTAGGCACCACACTGCAGGTTGAACCTGTACGTAGTTAATCTGTGTTCATATCTTGAGTCACAATGTCCTGTCAGGTATTAGATGTTAATTTGAGCTATCACGTGTAAGAGCTTATCGATGTTTTGTTGCACTGTTATTATATTTTTATTTTGTCTGAATTTTTGTATTCATTATTTCAAAATCTTTGTGATTCCTTTAAAAACAAGAAATTAGTGAAGACAGAAAAGGCAAAAAGTTACAATTACTGCTTTAATGCAGGATTGAGCTCATATAATTCACACTAAAATCAAAACAGAATTATAGTCTGTTGGGAAAATCTGAATAGTTTACTTCTCTCTGGATCAACATTTTTAGAACTATAGAAAAAATCATTAAATTATTGTTTAATCATACAACATATTGTTACTATTCTTTTAGTGAAAAGATTATTAAAAGAAAGTTGTGTTCTGGTGGTTGGAGAGTTGAACTTGAAAGCAGAAGGTTGTTGGTTTGAATCCAAGTCACAGCAGACCATAACTGAAGTGTTCTTGAGGGCCCTCGTTTGATCTGCAGTGATAATTGGCATCTGCACAATACCTGTAAGTCGCCTTGGATAAAAGTGTCTGCCAAATGAATAAATGTGAATGTAGGTAAATATTTTACCAAAATATTAAAGAAATAGAAATCTTCAGAATGATTTCAAATGCAGTCAAAACACTATATAACATCTGATATTTTCCAAAAACAAATGTACAGAGTTCTGTGGCCATTTTTACGGCTCTGTGTTAAGATTTTTAACAAATTGAATTGAAAAATAGTTTATGGGAAAGAAGACATCAGAATCCATCAGAATCCGGTGGATCATAACAGTAGCATATGATATAAATATGGTCAGAAGCATTTTATAGTTTAAAATACTTGTTCAAGACACAACGACAACAATCATTTTTAAAGTGCTTCAATTTACAAGTTTCAAATCAAAGTGATCAACATCAACAATCAGACCCCAGATATACATCCACAGATCTTTACACTACGTCATACACATACAACCATCACAAACACATTCTTACTGGCAAACTCACACTTAAGTTACTGGCTTTAAGAAACATATGACAACTAGGGCTTGGCGATATTCACTAAAATTCCTATCTCTGTATTTTATTGAAATAGATTGTGGAAAAATTATATGACAGTAAATGTCAGTGTTGTAGTCCTTCAGTTATTTCAGTGACGTGTCAACAGAGCGCCGTTACAGAAGTAACTGGAGTCCCGTGATGTCATCACTGATGATGATGCAGTAACTGACAGCTGAGCTAACCAAAAACAGTACATTAGAACTTTTGACCAATCAGAGTACACTGGAGGTGTGGCCTAAAGAGCCTAAGAACTAAATGCGAATATTTCAATTCAATTCAATTCACTTTTTATTGTCACATGTGCCCTGGTCAGTGAAATTCTTGGGAGCTTGCTCTAGAAAAATTGCAAAACAGTTTACATGTAATGAATAATACAGACTACAAAAAGCAACAAGGTAAAAGGTTTTTGAGCAACAAGGTAAAAAATAAAACTGATAATGCGTTCTTTAAACATTTAAAGGCATATATAGTCAGTCGAGGACACAACCAATAAAGTTATACATATGTTAATCACTATCTTTCGGCCACTTTAAACAGAGTTCAATGCCTCCAGAATTTCTTAATACACATTAATACAAGTCATTGGTAAATAATAATGTAACCAGACCATGTCAGATCGAACAGAAACTCTTAAAAATGAACAAAACCATATCAATATTAACATTGTGTAATCCTGCATAGTAAGAAAAAGATATCGATAGCTTATAAATGGATATATCGCCCGGCCCTTATGACAACATGTAGACTGTGCTTAGACTGATAGTTGACAACCTAATTCTGCTTTATAGTTTGACTGTTTTATTATCTTGAGGATTCATGTAAAGCCTTACTTTTCAGAAGAAAAGAGTTGTGTGTATTTATTCATCAAGAGAAAACTCTTTTGTCTGTGAATCGATGTGTGCGTCATTCTGTGGGGTTACTCATGTGTGTAATGGCCATTCACACATCGACATCCCATTACACAATGTACAAGAAATAAAACCACAGAAACACACACACACGGTCACAAACACACACACGGTCACAAACACACACACGGACACAAACACGTACACACGGACACAAACACGTACACACGGACACAAACACGTACACACGGACACAAACACGTACACACGGACACAAACACGTACACACGGACACAAACACGTACACACGGTCACAAACACACACACGGACACAAACACGTACACACGGACACAAACACGTACACACGGACACAAACACGTACACACGGACACAAACACGTACACACGGACACAAACACGTACACACGGACACAAACACGTACACACGGACACAAACACGTACACACGGACACAAACACGTACACACGGACACAAACACGTACACACGGTCACAAACACGTACACACGGACACAAACACGTACACACGGACACAAACACGGACACAAACACGTACACACGGTCACAAACACACACACGGTCACAAACACACACACGGTCACAAACACAAACACACACACGGACACAAACACACACGGACACAAACACACAAACGGACACGGACACACACGGACACAAAGCCACACACGGACACAAAGCCACACACACACACACACACACACACACACACACACACACACACACACACACACACACACACACACACACACACACACACACACACACACACACACACACACACACACACACACACAGTGTGGTCTTGTCATCTACTGAAGTGCTGGGTTCATAACTCTAAATACTTCCTGTCCGAACAGGAAGCAGAATCCTGCAGACAGCCTGGAGCTATTAAAGTCTTACAGTACTGAATTTGTCCAGACGCTTCAAAGACGAGCACAGAGTGTTCTCCATCCTTTCTGAAGCAGCTGGGTGCTATCTACACCCACAACAGGAAACAAATAAACATCACACTGACGAAACGCTGTCCTAAAAGAAGTCTCAATGGAATAAAGAGTAGAAAAGTGGAAGATTGATAACACAATATTCGAACCCAAAACAGCCGTGGGAGGGCTGCCCTAACTTAAAGAAAATCTTATATTCACCTTTTAAGCTATAAATACCCTTAACGGTAAGGCTGTGCAATTAATCGGTTAACATATTTAATTCTGACGTTCAAACATTACAAAAACAAAAAAATTGTGCTGCATTCAGTTTAATTTTCTTATTATTTATTTGAATCTAAGAATTTATATATGAGAACTATTTATGTGTAATTAAGTAAAAATATATATTTTTAATAATTTAGCTATTTAATATTTCAAGTCAAAGTGTAATTGTGTTAGGAAATCATGATCACAACATTAGGGAAATAATTATTATATTTTCAAAATCAAGATAAATAATTATTCTAGCAAAAAACATTTACATTTAATATACTTTTGTTTAGTCATCTATTGACTAGAATTTGTAGAAATGTTTTCTTGTCATTTTCTCAAGCAGCTTCTTAAGGTCTCACGCTGAGATGCTTTGTTAAAGAACTTTAAAAGAATCCTTGTCTATTCAACTGTTTTCTTTTCAATATTCAGTCAAACAACAAAAAAAAAACCCATTTTATATTAATAAAAGTTTTGAAATTAAAAACAACATGTTTGCTAAATTATTTATTTTGTTATAAAACTCATTTCAGTCACATAGGCATACACTTCCATATCAAGTTTTTTTTTAATTTTGAGAAACATTTCACAAAAAAGTCTCGAGCACTAGTGTAGTTTTCCACAAACTATAAACTATAAACTATAAAACGCACTTTTAAACATCCGACTTTTGAAAACAGGGGGGTCATCTAAAATAATGTGATTGATATTAGTGCCAGAACTCCACCCTTGAATAAAAAAGAAAGACATCATTATTCTACCATAAACACTGACCTTTGCTTACACATTAGCAAAGACCCACGCCTGGCACGCACAGCCCAGCTAGCTCATGAGCAAACGGCCAGTGCACCACAGCCCTACAAACCAGCTTTAACAGGAACTTGAGCGGTGCCACTATAATGTACAATTAGTGCTTGGCTCCGAGTTCCTCCATCATTAGCACGGTTGCTACGGGCATTTATGCAAGCGTTGTGTGTTGCTACTGCTGGCGAGCATCAACTCCACCCGCCGCTAGAAGCCAACATTGCCTGCCGATATATCTAAGCTTCACCAAGAAGCAAGCAAAGATAACATCAGACCAGTGACATGGAGGCACAGGAACGAATAAAACCAATTCTGACATATCAGAGAAACCTGGCATATATGCAGGACACTTGATTGTCTTCCTAATGAACAAAAGTGTTCCATAAGCATAACTGTTTCAAAATTCCCGCTATTAAACTACAAAGTCAAAACACACCAATACTGTTTGCAACGTGGCAGAGAATTTGTTTTTATGTTATGCTAATCAGAAAAGAGACCCCTAGACCAATCAGATTGCTGGAAAACATCCTGTTCTTTACTGTGTTACTGATCTGCGTGTTTTTCTACCAAAATCAACAAACATTTAATTCCCTTCTGCGTATCGGGCAATGAAACACGATCTGTTTTTGTTTGACTAAACTGTTAAAAACAGTCACATTGTGTTGTGTTCCACAACAGTTGCCCACCTTTCTGATCTCAAACAGATTCAGTTTCTGGACCCATGCAAATAAGCCCATCTGTGAGACTGGCCCGCAGCCCATCTACACACGTACAAACACACTGGTTCACCTAAACACACACGTCTGAGGGATGTGTGAAACTCTGCTGGGTGGGTTGTCTGTTGTTTTAGGATGTGACGTGGATGTTTCACACCGAACATGAAATCTAACTTTTTGTGGATTGATTTTTATATCTCATCTGACCACTTACCTTATAATTCTCTGAGCGGCGTACTGATGGAGGTCGCGGAACTGAGCTGACATGTTGGCGAGAGCAGCCAGGCAGTTTGTGTGGAGATATTTATCCTGAGGGAAAGAAATCAATAAAACGTGTATCAATAATTGCAAAACTGAATGAACTACAAAACTTTTACAATTCAATGGACTTGTAATGGGTTTGCGGATAAAATCTAAAAGTTTAGCAATCTTGTAAAACGGGGTGTTTTTGTTGTGAATCTGGCTGTTTCCTCTTAATGTTTTTAATCAGTCACTTGATGATTCATGCATGGACCAATGGAGTTTGGCAAAAATTTTACTCATAAACCACAAACTTTGTTTTCGCTGGATGTGTCTGATTCTCACCCTGGTTCGTGTCATGTTGAACTGGATTGTCCGAATCACCACCAGAATCAACAGACTGCCCAGAGAGATCTCTGTTAAAACCCGTTCAGTGTACCATGAGATGTTCTTCAGAATCTGAAACAGAAAGGATTTCATATATACAATTTTCCAATGTAATTACACAGATAAGACGGTTTGACAATATATCAGAAGTGACAGAATCAAAAAAAAATTATAATAACTTAACTTACTATAATTCCTTATTATATCCATAAAAACACATACAGGAAATAAAACAACTGAAATGTGTCAAGATTTATAAAACTATAATATAAGAGCAACTGGAAGCCAGTTCGGAACAAATCTAATTATGATGTTAATATTAATCAGATGAACACATCAAACAGACGACATCATACAAAGAATAATATTAAATTATTCAAGCAGAACCTAATTACATATTAATATTCATGAGATAAACCTTTGCCCTGTAATACATCTGCTCCCAGTAGAAAATGTGTGAAGTGCTGGGTGAGCTGAAAACGGCTTAATATTCACATCATTATAATACATCAGTCAATATACATATAAGTCATGCACATTAATAATGAGAGTGACGATGTGGGAGCCAGTCAGTGACCTCACCACTTCATGTATGGAGCGGTTAAAGGCGTCGTCCTCTGTGAGGATGAGGAGGATGATGAGGGCCATGTACACATGATGAGAGTTTCTGTCCTCTACATGATACAAGATCTCTAGGATGGGCAACACCTAGAGCACAAAAGAGAGACGGAGAGATTATTGTGTGTTCTAACCAGATTCCACATGAGTGTTTGTTCATGCATGAGTGCCTGCAATTGTGTGTTTTAATACATGGATGTGTGTTTTTTTTCTGTTTGAACGTATGAGTGTATATGTGTGTGTGTGTGTGTGTGTGTGTGTGTGTGTGTGTGTGTGTGTGTGTGTGTTTTCACACATATTCCCCATGTCAACAGTAATGTGAATATATTTATTGGTAAATGTGTTTGTTTGTGTATATAGGTGTGGTAGCTCTCACCAGGTTCTCCATGTCTGTGCGTGACAGTATGTACGTCCTCATGTTGGTGTTCTGATGCAGAAGAGTGTACAGCAGTAACGTCACCTGATCTGATTTCTGCTGTTCACACAGAGCTGTGTACAGACTGTTAAAGTTAATCTGAAATGAGTGAGGCTGCGGAGATGGAAAAGATGACGAATCTGAAACACACACACACAAACAATCATCATTACAACATACTTCAAAATACGGTTATGTTATTTCATAAGACAACACAACAACAAACCGCTTCTTTTATTTTTAAAAAAAATGTATCTTATAAGTTTCACTTGTTGTGATTTGTGTGAAACTTCTTTACCTTGTGTGTTTTTAAAGCAGATAATGGCCTGACGGTAAGGGTTCGGACAGTCTGGTCCGTCAGTCAGATTGGCCAGAATCAGTAGTAATAACAGACTCTGATTGGATAGTGGAAGAGGGTTCTGATCCTGCTCCGCCCCCGGTCTGCTGCCAGAACCACCCAACGTGAACACGCTCCATAATCCACCTGATGAACACACGCACATACCCTTAATTCTAACAGTCATAGAACGGTTGTAAGAAAATAAAAGCTCGTTTTTAATACAAATTCATAAGTAGATTAAAGAACATGCAAGCCTCATAAAGTGATGTTCTGCACATGAGGCTTGAGGCTAAAACAGAAGAACTGATGCAGAAGATAATTCATACAATCTTTAGGAAGAGCACAGACGCGGAAATGGTAATGACTCAAAAAAGGACAATCTTCTGCTTCAGAGATTCTGGACACAGAAGAACAAACCCCCACCTATTCTTGTGTTTCTCTAGTTCTGCACATGACATCACAGCCTGTCATTTGCTCACTTATGTGAAAATAAAGATGTCTTACGGCAATAAGCCAAGCCGAGCAGAAGAAAACACAAACACACATGGCTTAATGTTACACAACGCTTCTGTCGTATGAAATAACATGACGTTTATGTGAAACCTTCCCCGTGTGTGGAACATATTGATATGTAAAGCATGTGAAAAAGCACCACTTTCAGGCCAGGAACCAATCTGATCTCAGTACACATCAAATAGGATATCATGAAAGTGGTAGTTGTGTTAATTTTCTGCACACATTGGATGCACGGTGCCAGTGAAGAGTGATTGGTTTGAAACAGCTCATGGCTAAAGCATCCTATCGGGTGGGTTAGTGAATAAGAGCGAGATGAAATTGAGATGAAAATGAGACGCCTGTCTCCACTCCTAATCGCTTGCGGCTGGACATCCCGGCCCCGTCGAGCCAACAAACATCCAGCAAGATAAAAACAAAAACATTTGCTGAAAAACAAACACAACAAAAACACTGCCGGACGCACTTCCTGTGGATCTCTGTTGGAGTCCAGAAGTTGTTTCCAGAAGGTTCTGTGGAGTCATAACATTAAAAGGTCATTGAACGAATTTTATTGGCTGTCATGTTATGTTCAGAAGGAAATGAGGTCATGATGAAACCAGAGTCATGCTGGAAACCAGGTCATCATAGACGCCATGGCGACTCTAGCCAACCAATGACAGAGCGCGGAGACGCAGTCTACAATCTACATGTCATCACATTTGAGTATGAAGAAAGCCAAATAAGCTTTCTTAAAGCAGAAGGGTTTTTTAAATCTATAAGCTGAAATTGGATCTATGGTTTATCTGCATGGGGTTTAAAAAAAGCAGCACACACGGGAGGATGGAAACTTTAGAAAATATCACTGTATATAACAAAAAGTTGAAGTAGTTTAGAGGACGACAAAAGTCAACAGAAACTCAACTTCCCTGCGGGACTGAAATGAATATTTGATGTCGCCTGAGTGAAAAGGAACTGCTGTGATAGAGACGTGACCCCACACGGCAGTGGGAAACACTCAGTGTTTTCCTTTTATTCATGCGCAGCCATCTGTCAGATTGAACACAGGACACCATGAGTGTATACATCAGCCCAGTGTATGTGTGCGTGCGTGTGTATTAAGACAGACGAACATATCTATACTGTCAGAATCCCTCACTTCTGCTGGCTGACACAGGCCTCTGGAGGGAGAGAATGTGTGTGTGGGTCACAATGTATACATCAATATGTCAGGATATTTTCAAAGTCACATGTAACATACTGACAATTGGGGCTGTGAAGGGAGAGAGATACACACAAGTGTATGTGTGTGTGACTAAACTACAATAGCACTTCCTGTCTGTACAGCATATGTCCATCATTATTTCCTGTATCTGTGGTTTCCATCGGAAATTCGCCTGCCGAGTGTCAGCTGGTTGCGGTGACGGATAATTATGTAATATGGGGTGGCTGAGTGGTCTCTAGTTTTTATCCTCCAAATCAAATCTATGACATAAATCATATCAGTTAAAATAACAGCACACCTCTCCTCATAATGGCAACCTGTTGACATCACAATGTATACATGAGTTTGAATAAGTTGAATAATAAAGGTCAGGAGTTGGTGTAAAGTACTGTATATTGTGAATTTTGACTTTGCAAATAAACATAATTGATTTTTAATTTCAGTTTTGGCTTTCAACAATTATAATAGCATAATAATCAAGAACAATTATTGAATTTATTTGATTAGATTTAAAAGTATTTAATTATATATTTGAATCATTTAAAATACATCTTATTTGATACATGTTTTTTCATTTATTTATATTTAATTGAATATTTATTTCTTAAGTTACCTATTTACAATTTCTAAGGGGGTTATGGGTAATAATAGCACAAGATGTAATACTGGAAATCCAACTCAACAAATGGTAAAAAAAACTGTGAAGATTCCTATCACCTCCATCAATAAAAATCTTACTGAAACAAGAACATCAGGATACAAAGACACTACATGACCATACACAATGAGTGTATATCATGAGTGTTAAAACACTTATCTTACGACAAATATAAGGACTTTACGAGGATGCAGAAACATGTTGTATTGTTTAGAATCTTTGATCTCTCTCTCAATGTACAGCGTGGACAGGGACACGGCACTAATCCTGAATGCAGACAGTGACAGAGATATAAGATGCATGCAACACACAAACAACACCAACAATCTATTAGTAATCAGAATGTTCTACATGTGGAGATGCTGGAATGAGCCGAAAAACATGGACGATTTCATTAATTAAATGTGTCTCACATTCTCTAGGGTTAATAATAAGAATATAGCTGGAGATATACCTGGAGTCCACAGACACAGAAACCTCGCAAATGTCACAGAGAAAGTTTCCCAAGAGATCTAAAAGATTTGTTTAATCTTAAAGTTTAATGTTGGAGCTACTTTCACTATTATACTGAAAGCTTTCGAACACGTGTAATTTAAGAGTGACGAATCAAACATCTAGTACTGCAAGAATCTTTTCATCCCACAGCATCGGAAACAGGATCGGTTCCAGAATTCTGTCTGGGGGTGATGGGAATGACACACAGGCTGTTGTCTCTATTTAGCCGACAATGAGGACGCGCCGTCTGGGTTCCACACATACACACACACACACACACACACACACACACACACACACACACACACACACACACACACACACACACACACACACACACACACACACACACACACACACACACACACACACACACACACACACACACACACACACACACACACACACACACACACACACACGGACGTAATCCTGACACTGACTCACAGCTGTTAACAAACACATTTGGAGTGTCAGTCTGTGACACATTTACATCACACTTCTGACCCACCGCGTCTCTTAGAGCAAAGATAAACATCAATGACATTTCAGTTTTTAGCGGACAGATGCATTCTAGTTTCACTTTTATACAACTCTACGATAAAGAAATGTTAATGAGCACAAAAAATAATCAAATATAAGAGAAAAAAATAATTCATCCCATTGCAATAAAAAAAATTATTAATAATTAACTTTGTCGAATCAACTAGACAATACACGTGTGTGTGTGTGTATGTGTGCGCAAGAACAGGTATGCACACTTTGATTTCTAAAGGTCAAAGGTCTGTGCTGGTTTTAGTTTAACAAGTTTTGCACATGTGTGTGTGCATGTTTTTGTATGTGCATGCGTGTGAGTGCTGACTGATGTACTGACTGGCGACTCCAGAAGCGAGTCCATACAGAAGTCCTCCTCCATCAGTCTGTGTCTGGAACACGTGAGCGGCGGGTGGATATTTCTCCTGTCTGATGAAGTTATACAGCAGCGTCTTCACCAGACGACTCGTCAGAGACAGACTGCAGACAGACAGGCAGAGTTATTGACTCATATGAATGCAGTTCACATCTCAATGTGACTCTTGACCATCCCTTCTGAATATACAGTTCATTAACAATGTTGCATGGAGCATGTTGGGGGTCGGGGCTCGAGCGGGCTGAAGACACGCGTGAGGTTTCTAGAGACGATGGTAAGGACCTCAGACATGCAGACTCAGCTGCAGTGCAGAGCTAATGAACTTTACAAGCGTTGGCGATGCAAATGAGCCCTCGGGGTGAACCCGTGCGCTGCACCAGACACAAGCATCTGCCGAATTAATGAATTCGCTCATTTGCATATGAAATGGCTGCAAGTGACAGTTGTCCTTCTGTTAATGCCGGTCAGGGGTCCACACAATCATGCTGGGCCAACATCACTACCATAGCCAACAACTCTTCACTTCTACTAGCTCGGATTTATAAAGTTGAAAAGTTCAAAATACATCACTGCATCACTTTTAAAGCAACTCAAGCACACGCTTATAAACAACACAAGACAAGTAAACCTATTACATGAGGGAATTCTAGAACAAAAATAAGAATCTGATATATTTTATCTATTCATTTATAACTCTAAAATTGAAAAGCAATTGTGACTCTTTTATAGTTTGAATAAGGATATATGCTGCTGAGTTTCAGGACACACACATGGTCGCTTACCATCGTCCTCTGGTCAGGTAGCCGAAAATAAGTCCCTCTCTCAGAATCTCCTTGTGGAAGAGCTGATAGGACAATAGAACCAGGAGGGTGGTCACAGCTTCAAACAATATGTTGTAAGTGATGTCCCTACATTAACACACAAACAAGATCAAACTTGGACTTATACACAAAACACTGTTTTGAAATGGGATGGGAATTTATCATGGGATTAACCACAAATAAACATGTAAGAAATGCACATGGATTGCAGATTTTTACAATAAACATTTAATGTAGAAGTATGATATTCTAATTTTTTACTTTTTGGCATGTCTTATTGCACTAGTGACGTTCTCAGACTCAAGTTGTCCGTAGGGATGCTGGGATATGATATCTGAGATTCAGTATCGACTGATACAGAGTACCGATTCTAGTGAGTTTTGTGGATTTCGAAGGGCAAACGTTTTTACAAATGGGTTACCCCACCTTTAAACAATGTTATTAAAGTTGAAAATAAAAAACAAATTTACCAGATTGATACAGTCAACCAATACGAACATTAGATCGGAGCATCCCCGGGTTCTAGTCCATCACAAAACTGTATAACATTTAATCTCATAGATCAGTAAATATTTAAGGCAATCAAATAAATAATATTACATAATCAAATTGATTCTCATTATAGTAATGTAAATTAAAAGCTATAATTCTACTAAATTTTCTTAAAATGCAATAAAGATACTTATGAAATGGCCTCCTTTTACGAAACTTATATGAACATATTTTGTCCATTCATTACAATATAAAAAACCACGACATTCTTCCAAACAACATTCTACAATGAACCCATCAACCCTCTCTTCTAACACACATATAATCATACATCATTCTCTTTCTCTCTATTGTCTCTCATTTCCTTCCTCTAGATCTCTCACTTCACTTCCACTGCTGTGATGTCACTTGGCACAAATCCCTTTCACTTTCACACACAATAACAAACAGTGTTTCCTGTAGGATTCTGTACTGAGGCAGCGGGGGTCCACATGTTGTCAATGTGAATTTTTACCTACTGTACACGCCATATGAAGCATTTTACACATAATGCACCCAACACAGTAGAGATGTCACATCTATAATGGGATAGATTCAGTGAGCCGTTTCCACACAATCTTATCTCAAGGTTTGTTCAAGGTGGCACACACCTTACACATAACTGAGGTGAAAAAGATGTTTTCCAAAAGACCGATTTGAAAATGAATAACAATCCAGTTATGAGTTCAGAGTAAAAACACTCTCGTTCATGATTCTGAAGCCATTTTATTTCTTGTTTTTAACATTTTGATGATGTAAACTATTATTCACAACATCCTACAAAACAGTGTGATAAGAATCCCGTCTCCTGCTACGGGAGAACTGGAAAACACCTATGAAACCTCTTAATGTGACCCGCCGCTGACTTCTCTTGGTCAGCACGTAGCAAGGAAACAAGACAAACGGCCAACAAAACAGAAAGGGAACAACAACAGCGGTCTTACAATCCAGCGACATACTGTACGTGAGCCGACAACAATAACACAAAACCATATTCAGTCACGTTTACATGAACTCTCACTTTCATCTCATCTGATTCTCTTTATTCCCCAATGTCTTCTTTTACGCATATATCGGATGTTAGCTTAACGTCAAACTATACGTGTTATTCACCAAAGTAATGCTTACTTATGGATGAACAATATCATCCCAGCAGGATTCACCTGGGTTTATTATGATGATTATAAGGGACTGAAGGAACCACAACATTCATGACATCAGGTCTCATAAAAGTCGGATCAGACCTCATGGATCGTCAACGAACAACTACAACCTGAAGGGATCATGGACTAGTTCTATAGGTAACACGAAAAATCAATACAACATATTGTTACATATTCCTTCTCTATAATTTCCCATTAATACTACTATAGCACTACGGACTTCTAATTCTGGAAAACGTTTAAGGATTCTACATCCATGACCTGTCAGATAATAACTAGAGTAACTACTGAGAAATACACACCACAAGAATCAATCATTTATGTCAGAAGTGATCTTTTGATGAAAAAATATTTTTGCTTGAGTAAATATTGATAGCGACATCTCACAGGATGAGTCAGAGTTGAGCTTCACACTCTGTATATGAGAGACTATACACATGTCACAACAATAACACTGCACACGCACGCACGCACGCACGCACGCACGCACGCACGCACGCACACACACACACACACACACACAGGGTACTCACAGAAGAGGTACTTCAACGATGAGATGAACTAAATTACAAACTAACTCCTCCAGAAGATCCTGACAGCTGGAGTCTGAAAATAAAAACACACACAAATCAGAGTAAAGTTAAAGATAACACATTCTTACACAAAAGCATCATAATATTGAATATTAATGTTTATGCAAAGTTAATATCATTCATGTGTGTATAACGACAATGTGCATTTCGTGATACAAAAAAAATAGATGGTCTGTTGATAAAA
>CM065676.1:2111937-2159437 GCA_033220385.1 Triplophysa yarkandensis
CTTTCTTCCCAAAGTGTTGCCAAAGACAACAACACCTTGAGGGGCGAATGACCGTCTTTCCTCTTCTCAAAAATGCATTAGGCTGACAGGAGAAAGTATTTTCTAAACAGGATCTGCTGGAGCATGTAACAGGACAGGTGTTTCACGTAAGGCGTTCTGAAGTTACCCCAGGTGCTGGAACCCCGGCGACAGAAACATGCTCGGAACATGAGATGTACGACACTCCTTCACAACATGAATCACAAATGTGGCTAGATCGGTGCATCCATACGTTCTGTTTGAAGAAATGAATGAGTGACTTATGAAAATATAAGTTTGGGGGTGAAGTGAATTTAGCTTAATGCAACATCTTGTTGTTCTTAAATTAAAAACTTTTAAGTGCTGTTTGCAGAAAGCCATCAAACCATATAAGTGTGTTTGTATGTATGTACATTTTTATGTGTGTGTTTTATATAAATATGTTATTATCTGTGTAAATGTATCATTGTAGGATGTGTCCCTCAAACCAATGGCCCTCGTCGAATCTCTCAGTCACAGATGATGCACAGTCAAGTCTCTTAAGTCTCCCTCAACGTTTGGTTTACAGAAGTCTGTGTACCGTGGCACAACACGTAACTAACAGTTAATCTCACATCCTGAAACAGGTCCGACCCTGCGTGACTCACCTGTAAACGGCCTCCATACATCAACCGTTCAAACTGGAAACACAGCGGTGAACTCTTCTTGGGTTATCTAAACTGCATTCCTCATCCTACACATTTTCCCACGAATCAACCCTTTATGTCGAGGGCACTGTATGGATGGAACACACATGCAGGTTTATGAAGGTTATAACCCTTTTATTACAATACTTCACCTTTTTGATTGTGAGCCAAACAAAACCCTTCTTAGAATAAGTTTTAACATGCGTGGAATTTTTTGGGTGATTTTTTTATCTATTGTAGTCAGTTTCCCTCCATTGAGTTTACAGTTACAGGGGACATCCCCCAGAAGAACACAGCGGGCAGTTATCTATTTACTGAACACTTTGAGTAATCATCATTCAAAGTGAGAAGGATTAGGGAGAGACCTACAGCTTACAGAGAAGTTCTCAAACCACACATGAGTGTGTTTTCTGCTCTACTTTCTGTTTACACCTGCATAATGCTACCACTCATGTGACCGCTTCTGCTTCTATATATATATATATATATATATATATATATATATATTTCTTCTATTTAATATAGAATAATACATTCGTATAAAATGTATCACTTCCTCCATACAAAATTGTTATTTCCAAAAACTTAAAAGTATTTACATTTACATTTAGTCATTTAGCAGACGCTTTTATCCAAAGCGACTTACAATAGTCGAGGAGACAATGAAGCGGTAAATAGCCGATACAACAATAGGTGAACAAGTGCTACAACAATGTAACCAAGCTACACAGAGAGAGAAGTTACAAAAGTTTTTTTTTTTATTTATTATTATTTTATTTTTTTTAGATAGATATTTAAAAGTGCTTTGACAACAAAGTACTCAATCATGGAAATATACCTTGTTCCAACCGCAAATATGGACATACAAGGTTTTGGAAGAACGGGGACGAACTTTGGCAGATGATGCTGAACTTAGATCCGTTCTTGCACAAACAAAGATATTCGGAAAAATGTTGGTAACTGAACAACATTCACCCCATTGGTTTCCATGATATTGATACAGTACAAAACCACTGACACATTTCTAGAAATATCTTCTTGTCTGTTTGACAGAAGAATGAATCGAGTACATCATTTAAACAGCATGATGGTGAATAATAGATGATCGAATTAAAATTTTTACTGTCCCTGTAATATCAGGATGCCACACCATTGGTCGAAAGTTTTGAAACAACTGAGTGAAATTTTTCGCATCATTTTAAAAAAATTTGACTTGAAGATGTATGCTTAAATGTCTGAATAAAAAAGAAAATATATATATATAATTCGCCAAATATACATTTTAAGAAAAAAAAACTTTTGTTTAATAGATTTTTAAATTGTAAATATAAAATTGCTAAAAAAGGTTATAAAAATGTTTTGGAAATTGATGACTAATAATGAAAGAAGGAACAGCCAGTAAGAGTGCAGAATATCTTTTAAAAAACGCATCTCAAGGTGAGACCTTAAGAAGTTGCTTGAGAAAATAACCAGAAAACATTCTGCAAATGCTCAAAGATCGAATCGAACATAAACACAAACCAGCATTTTCCCCTATTAAATAATATACAATTTCAAAGACATACAACTATTTTTGTGTTATTTGCTTAAGAAAGAGGTGTTCTTTACGGCAAGCATTTGTGAAAGTGAATACAAAAATGTATAAGATGCAGATGTGTCTGTGGCGGGTACAGCTGCTTAATCACAATAGTAAAGATCTTCAGTCACCACAGACACTATATTAGGGAAATTCAGATGGGTTCTGCGGTCAAAAACTAGTAATGAATCATCACAGTTACACACAAGAACTCTACCTTACTGTGGAGGGCAGTCCTGTGTATCTGTGTCTCCTTACAAAGGTTTAACATTTTAGTTTGCATAGATTGTGATGTGTCTTAATAGAATTGGGTGTGAAAAGTGACAAAAATGCACTAGAATGTGTGAGCGTTGTGTAAATGTGTGAGTGTGTAAGAAAGCAGTTCCCTCAATTTTTGTGTGTAGTCATGAAAGATCCAACAGCGAGAACGAGGCATGCAGATGCCGAGGCTAATAGCATCACACGGACACCAATTCCTGTCAAAGCAAAACCTTTATACGGTTTTACACCGTAACCTCTTAGTCATTATTCACAAATGTTATCTGAAGGAAATACTTAAATGTCATAGTTCACCCCAAAATTAATTTCAAACCTGTATGACTTTCTTTCTTCTGTGTAATACAAAGAAGATACTTTGAAGGATGTTGAGAACCAGGCCCAAAACCATTGCAAAAAAAAAACTGTCATTGCTTAGTCACATTTCTCTAAATATCTTCTTTTAAGATAAATGGCATTATCTAAACTAAAAGAGGGGGACATTATGACAATATTTGGGGTTACTATTACTAAAGGACTTTTTTTTAAACAAGAACAGGTATTAAGGCGTCTGAGGCATGCAGAAAATGATGCAGGTACAAACAAACTCCTGCAGTGCTACGCTCTCGCGTGTACACACACACACACACACACACACACACACACACACACACACACACACACACACACACACACACACACACACACACACACACACACACATGCTCGCATATATACACACACACACACACACACACATGCTCGCATGTACACACACACACACACACACACACACACATGCTCGCATGTACACACACAAACACACACACACATGCTCGCATGTACACACACAAACACACACACACACACACACACACACACACACACACACACACACACACACATGCTCGCATGTACACACACATACACACACACACACATGCTCGCATGTACACACACACACAGACACAGACACGCACGCACAGACACACACACACACACACACACACAGACACGCATGCACGCACACACAAAAACACATGAAGAAACAAAAATACACACCCCCATAAACTTCCAGTAAACCTGATTAGGCAATTCATATCCTCTTTAACATACTTGTGCTTCTCAAACATCAAGATTTTTAAAGCATTGCCTGGAAAACAAGATTTCTCAACATGCTTCAGATTTTTCTTTAAGAGCAACACATTTCCCAAAAAACAGAAGTTGTTTCAAGGCATTTTGATTATAAAGACGAAATTGAACCAATGCTTACACATGCATCCAAATGCATTTTTGTCACTGATGAACTTTCTCCAGCATTGCTTTAGAAGATGTGGTCATGAGACTGATATGATTCATTATTTGTTTTTGACCACAGGATCTGTCTGAATTCCCCCGGTGTAACATCTAGGGACATGATAGCAACAGATGGACTCTCAACATAAAACCAATGCAATTGAATGAGTGCCATTGCAAAGCGTTCTTCTAAATATCCACTCATGTCATCTGCCGAAAAAAACTGTGATAAAGATATGAAATGACAAAAAAGTAAATTATGGTACAAATCTTTACTTTTGGTAAACAATCCCTTTAACAATGCACTCTTAAAATAAAGGTGCTTCACAAGTGTTTTCTTTAATTCTTTAATTATAAATTAAGTTACAATTTTATATGGAATTGTGATTTGGCTTTAAATGAAACTTTATTCGCATAAATAGCTCCATGAAGAACCTTTAACACCCGAAGAACATGTCTGTTCCCCAAAGTTCTTTAGAAACTTAAATGATTCAAATCTCATCTGTGATCAGAAGCGTTACGAGAGCGTGTTGTAATGTAATCTGTGTGCCAGCTGATGTTCCAGGTATTGAACCACACATCAGAATTGGCAAGACATCACAAATGATGACTGTGAGACGGACTGGAGTTTTCTAAAGGTTAAGCAGCTGTTAAAACAACGAGAAAGGCGTTCAAGTTTTATTACTGTACAGAACACAAGGGTGGAGTGTTTTGACATGATAAAAAAACGTGAATATTAAAGCAGGTGAGCGAATATCTTGTTGCCCGAGGTTATAAACTGTTATGCAAAACACCCGCATTCCATTATAGTTCCTATATGGGCTTTCCGGCAAAATTGACGTCAAGACATTATCAAAAGCTTTGTTTCAATGCAAACATCTTCTGCACATGTACTTTTTACTGGAAGCCATGTTGACATTCTTTTTACTTTTGAGTATACCAGCAGCAATGCTTTCATCACACTTTTGTCTTCTCTTCCTATTTAAACGGCTAATTCCAGACATCTCGAAGCAGATGTGTACATCATGACCTTCGGGATCTTGTTATAATGGCAACATTTCTGGGATGAATATGTGGTTTGTTGACCGGTGCAGATCTCGAAGTGTCGGTGAGATGTCAATGTTCTCACAGATGAGGAGTGGCCGGGTCATGAGGAGCAGACACTATCAAAAGGGATGTGAAACAAGAGAAATATACATGCAAATATCCCTCTGTCAGTGACAACATCATTGCTCAATTCTGAATTAAACAGCTATTGCTTGACCGTACAATAATCACTCACATTCCATCTACTCAAGGGTTCCGGAAAGGACCATTTTATTCTTGTTTTTTATTTTTATTTTTTATTTATTGTTCTTACATAAACATGATATGACAATGGTCCCCGATCTAAAACAAAGCATCCCTCCTCATCTATTACGCAGTAGAGTAAACGTCTATCAACATCACATGTTTTGTCTAAACACAGGTGTTGCTCTTGGGAATCAGCTGCTACTGTCTTTCAACATCCTGGCAGCCTATTATCAAGCACTTTCATCTCTAATTGCAGTCAGAGAGAGAGAGAGAGAGAGAGAGAGAGAGAGAGAGAGAGAGAGAGAGAGAGAGAGAGAGAGAGAGAGAGAGAGAGAGAGAGACCAGAGACCAGAGAGAGAGACCAGAGAGAGAGAGAGAGAGACCAGAGAGAGAGAGAGAGACCAGAGAGAGAGAGAGAGACCAGAGAGAGAGAGACCAGAGAGAGAGAGAGAGAGACAGAGAGAGAGAGAGAGAGAGAGAGAGAGATAGAGAGAGAGAGAGAGAGACTAAGGGAAAGTTGATCTCAGAAATTACGGCACACTTAACATGTCCTGTCATGAAACACCTTCAAACCGCTTTAACAGGTTGTAAGAAACTTGCTGCTTTAACTCTGTGTGCTGAAACCCATTTCTCACACAAAGAATCTACTGTGAGACTGGAAATGATTTCTTATCGCATTTGCTGCCTGGAATTAAAGGAATCAGCGTTTGTTCGGTGTGGCTTTTTTCTTTTTAATGGTGGACAAAAGGTGTTTTTTTATTCACCTTTAGGTCAAATCAAAATTCATTTGAAACACAAGGAAGATATTTAGGAGAATGTTGACGACCAAACAACATTGACTCTATTGACTTCCATCGGATTGATTAAAACCATGAACACTTACTTAATATACTTTCTTTTGTGTTTGCCAGAATGAGTCGTATACATGATTAATAAACCCTAGGGTGGATAAGTAATAATAATGGAATAAACATTTATGGGTGAACGGTCTGTAATAAGATGTTACACTATTGTCAAAAGTGTTTGGATGAAATCTTTCCCAATATTTTATGAAGCTTTTGTTCTGACGGTGTATGACTAAATGTATGAAATTGGAAAATTATAATCTGGCAAACAACATGTTTTTCTTTCTATTTCTTTCTATTTTATAAAGATATTTGTGAAATGAATTACTTTTATGGATATAATGGAAGGAACAGTCAATAAGAGTGCAGAATAGATGGTGTTTCCTTTAAAAACCTTTACAAAGCATCTCAGGGTGAGATCTTAAGAAGCTGCTCGAGAAAATGACGAGAAAACACATTTGCAAATTCTTCTGAAAAGATTCCCACACTGAACATGATCAAATATAGCATGATCCATTTTTCATATTTTAGTTGTAAAATGATTCCCTTTATTGCATTTACAATTTGAATGAGTTTATTATCGTTCTAAAATGTGGAAATACATGGACAAACGTCAAAGAGTCCTTTTCCACCTGCTCAAATATCTGTTCAATAAAACAAACCGCCATATCATAAACTTCCCTATAGGTGAGGAGGCGTTCATCATGTTTTATTACTTTACAACCAGAAGAAATACAAAAAGGCTTTTGATCTCTCTTACAGTATATGTACAGTATGTCCGGAACACGGGGTCAAACTCTCATGAGACTCCGCAAACACAACAAATCTCAAACTATACTGATAACATGGTGTAAGGGATTCTCTAAAAGCACTGTTAATATTTAATTTTGACATTTAAGATTTTTTTACTGCGCAGACCCACACCTTCGTGTAAATGCCAAGACACCATGACTTCCTCAAGATGCCCGGTAGCATGGACTCAATCTGCTGACAGATGTTTAGTGTTCGTAGACTATTGTTATCATTAACGCACAATGTTGACAGTGCAGAATCTTCTATTGTAAACCTGGTGGTCCTACAGGAGGACTCACCTCACGCTGATACTGATTCCATTCACATATTTTCCATTCATTAAGTAAATTGTCATTCATTTAAAGACAAGAGAGAGATGGGGACAGTGTGGGTTGCCTTGCCTCTATTGTTCCTTACAAGGAGTTAAATTTCCCTTGAGGTTCTGAAAAACAGAAGACGAGCTCATAGTTCAAATAATCTTCTTTAATGTGGGGGAAAATGTATGGAATGAAGTATATATTGTGTGTATACATTCCATATACTATGCTGTACTATATCATGCATTTATGAATTATTACATAGCAGAAACACAACCTATTTGAGTTCAAGTTCTCTGCCCTCACATCGTGCGCGTTATGCGCTGAGGGGTGTGAATACATTGCCGCTGGCGAGATAGTGTTGCACAGACATGCTAGCTGGAGGATATTTTTGGGATGGTGATGAGGTTTTGGCAGGAATGTGTAAAAAAGGGAGAGGCTCTTTTTTAGCTTAACGCATTCACACGCACACACTTGCACACATCCTGTATCTTAAACCTTTCACCCTGTTTCAGATAGTTCGGTCATGAAGAAGAGGGAAGCGTTTTCGGTTTGTCATAAAATCTGAATTGATGTATCTTGGGATCACTTTTGTATGATAGATAATCGAAGTTTAACACCGGGAGAATCAAGACGCAGAACACCGTCATTTGCTTTTCTATTACGCTTTCCGATATTAACTTGGCATCAAAGGAAAGCCATTATGGATGGAACTAGCAGCAGTCTAATGGTACATTATATGTCATTATATTGAAACTGAGTACAATTTCGTTCAACATTTTCATTTCAGTCCAGGCCAGTTGTTCCAGATATTTCTGGCAATGATGTGCGGGTACCTATAATCACTCAAATGAAAACTGTCATCATTTACTAACCATTTATCATTTAATAAATTACATTCTTTTTTCGGCAAACACAAAAGAAGATATTTGGAAGAATGGCACACATTCACTTGGTTTTATGTGAATTCATTAGTGGATAGTAGGGTCCATTGGTTTTAAGTTTCCAACATTCTTCAAAATGTCTACTTTTCTTGCTTTAACTTCAACCCAATATCAAAAGTTCTATCATCATTAACTTGTACTTTTTCATTTAACTCCAGCATTACTTACTTTCTGCTGCAGAACACAAAAGATGAGATTTAGAAAAATGTTGCTTACTGGCACCCATTCACTTCCACTGATTTTATGTCCACTCTGTAGAAGTCAATTTGGACCAATGGTTTTATTTTCCCAAATTCTTTGAGATGTCTTTTTGTCTTTAAGTTCGCCCCACCACCAAAAAAGTGGAACGATCATTTACTTCTTCATTTAGTTCCAGCCTTTCTTATCTTCTGCTACAGAACATAAAATAAAAATAAGAAAAATAAAGATATTTTGAAGAAAAGAAAAGTCACAAATGTTTGAATTGTCAAGAGGGAGAATAAATAATGACAGAATTTTCATTTGGGGCTAACTACCCCTTTAAAGTGCTTTCGAGTTGGGCCTACAACACCCATACTACACATTTTCAATCGCGTTTACCTAAGTTAACACGAGTACATGTATTAAACATGCACGAGCTCTCTCACTCTCCATAAAACCCATTCAATCTTGCTATTGAAAGCACATTCCCACCGCTGTGACATGATCTATAAAGTGTTCCGCTGGAATGGAACACAAGCGTTCCTGGATGAATGCTGATGGGTCCTGTTTGCACATTCCAAGTAAACATGACCACAAGAAAAAAGATCATATTCTGTTTTTTTTAGACTGTACATGCCGTTCTTATACTTAACAGCGAGTGATCTATCAAGATACAAGCATACCCGAGGACATGTCATTTCTATAAACATAAACATTGGAAATGTTTTTACAGTCACCGTTACAAATTTTATAACCAATTCTAGAAACCTGAGCTCGAGCCACAAGAACTTATTTGCATACTTGGAATGGGTTTCCATCAAGATGCGTTGATTTAGGAGTACAGATCTAGTGCAGAAGTGCAGTGTAAGGAACTTTTCTGTTCTCTGTGGTTCCACAGACCGACACCAGTTCTGTCAGGTCAGCATCATGGATGTTTAAAGCCTACGGGCTGCACAGAAAATGAAAGTTGTTTTAAACATCCCCCATTCTCTAAACCCCTGTGGCTGGGGCTTTTGTGAAAGACATGAGGACTAAAGTGTGGAGGTTTGCGAGGCGGCCTGCACTGATCCATCGTGAAACCGCTCTGTGAAACACAAGAGTCAGCCATTCGCGGCAAGCTGTTCGTCGAATCGTCTTTCAGCAAAATCCCCAAACTGAAACGTGATACCACTGGAATGCGCGCCACTCTGTCCCGTCCAATCAAGGTCGGGCGAGTGTAACGGGGCACCATCAATGATGAGGACGGTCTCATTCATCAGGCCGCTGCTCTTTCAACCACGAGTCAAAAGGACCACTGGATTCTCCTTGAGAACTCCCGGGCCGTTACACCCTTAAAGAGAGTTGCCAAAGTACTTGGATGTCATGGAAACGCATTTAAGACTTAGAAAGAGCTTTGGTGATGGACACACTTCAGAGACACAGAATAACATAACACGTGCTTTGTGTATACATGAAACATGTACAGAGAAGACAAACAACGAGCAGATCTTTGTTGTAAGACACATTCAGTCTGTCATTCACTTGTCATTCATTATAATGGAAACAATAGCATTAGATTGGGTTTTGGTGTATGCGATGGTTGATCAACTGATAGAGCTGATGAAAAAATTCTAAAGTATATTTAAGGTGTTTGGTTGTTTCCAACAATGAGTCATAACAATACATCATATAAAGAACATTGGTGGAAGTTTAAATATTGATAGACGATTGAAATCAGAGTAAAAGCATATTATCACAGGATAACATCTGGTGTCGTGTTTACAGTCATTTATAAAGAATGAGATGGCCAGTGACTAATATACATTTTATTATTACATATACAGTAATGATACAAACTGAATTAGAAAAAAAGTGTTATTTCCCAAGATTCAACTCTACAGTTATAAAATGTTACCCTAGAAAGCCTCAACAGTGCCAATTTAACACTGATATAATGGCAATGTGCTTAAATTAAATCATAAAAGTAAATATAACCAATGTACATCATTTATTAAAAAAATGTAATAAGGTATTTGTCAACCTAAGTGAATGCCTTAAAGTTATGGTTCATCGAAAAATGAAAATTGGGTTTTCTTTCACTCGACCTTTTGTCATTTTAAACTTGACTTTCTTCTGATAGATATTTTGAAGAATGTTGGCAACCAAACAGGGGCAGCGCCCATTCACTTTGAAATAGCTTCTTAGTGTTCTTCTGAGGAAAGAAAGTCAAACAGTCTGAAATGAGAGTGAATAAATCATCCAGTTTTATTTTCGTGCTTTAACAAACATGAAAGAACAATAAGCAATAGATTGAAGCGTTTATTAATCTTTATTAATGTTAGTGCCAATAAAGTTATACATGTAAGTTCATGGTGTACAGACTAATGTCAACAGTAACAATGTTTGATTTTAAAATTAGTACATTAACGCAAGATTAATTAAAGCATTGTTCACTGTTCGTTCACGTCATCGTTAACATGTCCCGATAACAACCTTAATGCAAAGTATTACCAATGTTACATTAAATGTATAATGACTGAATGCACAAATAAAAGTGGGATGCACGGATGTGCACCTCAAAACATCCTTACCCTTCTTCACGCCCAATGTGTAATAGCCATCTGTCTTCAGCCAACAGCAGCTCTTCATCTCTTCACAGCAAAGCAGCATCATTGACTTTGATGGCAGGGGGATGCTGGCCTACGGGGGGCAGAGCACGTAGATCTTTTCCCTCAAAAGTTCGCCATTGGTTCGCGGCTCGGGTTTCAGGCATCCGAGAGCCCGACAGGCTGACTGGCAGCTGTTGTGAAGGTCTGCGAGGAGACGAGGGAAAGTAATCAGTTTATGGGAAAGAATGGAGACGACTAAGTGATTCCAAAACACAGCGTGTCCACTAATTCGGTTTAAAGAATCCCGGCATGCATTTGGAGGAGAATGTGGAATAGCATCAGATTGGAAATGATCTGCAAACTGAAATGAAGCGTTTGGCTTTCTTCAGTTTTCTAAAGGTGGTTTCCAATCAGGGTTTCGTTTAGTTTCTCTTGTCTTTGAAATCTTCCCGCTATCTCATCTACTTAATCATGTTTACTCTGATATGAGTCAGGAGGGAATGCTTATATGAGGTTTGATATCATCTTTCATGGTTTCCTGTAATCGCTCGACTGCATTAATGCTCGAACTGGTTTGTCGAGACTTACTCAAAGGGCATTAAAGGTACATCGGTGTGTATTTAAGTTATTCTGGATGTCAAGACATGCATGTGAACAAGCAGCAGAACCTAACCAAGCCTTGGGTTACTCATAAGGAGAAATCATTCTTGAGCTGTTTAGTTTACCGTGAGAGCTTTTGAAATTGATTTCAATTAAACATTCAGTGAGTCAGAACGACGTGTTTCTTTTGGAATTCTGACAGGTTAACACATGCCACCGTTGAGTTAAGCTTCATACATTGACACTGTATAACATAGAGATGTTGTTTAGAAAAAAATGAGGATAAAACTTTACATATAAATGCTGGATTACTCACACGTTATGAAAGACAAACGCTATCGTGTAAGTCCGCTGGGTAAAGAAAAGTTTGCTAAAGAGTGAAAACTCTGACATCATTCATTCGTCAAGATGTGATTGCAAATTCAAATGAAGATATTTAAAGAGAAGATATTTTGTAGAAAGGGAGAGTTCACCCTGAAATAAACAATCCGTCATTATTATGTTTTTTGTAGAATCCTAATTGTAAAGAAAGTTGGTAACCAAACATCAGTGGCACCCATTTACTTCTATTGTATGGACACAAAACCAATGCAAGTGAATGGCAGCGCCATACTTCGGGGACATTTTTCAACATATCTTCTTTTGTGCACGGCAGAAGAAAGAACAGTTAAATGAATGATGAATATTCATCGTGGGCCCTGATGATATTGATATTGTCCCTTTAATCTGTAAACTGTCTCTTTGTTCCGCACATCCAGTATCAAAAAGTCTCCAGTTTGGGTATTATCCCTCACAAGGTGAGATGTCCTGGATAAATGGTGAGACGCTCTCAGCTGTTGACCACTGGGACTCAACAACTGCTCTCGCTGTTCATTTATAAGACGCGGGTCATATATGCAGCTGCAGCCTATAAATTAGTGGCGTTAAACTTGGACAGGCATGTCACACAACAGGTGCATTGCCTGAATAGAGCTGGGTTTGGTCAGACTACTACAGAGATGTTTTGGGGTTTGTGTGTTTTCTGCATCAGTTTGTGATTACAGACCGTGATTATATGATCTTATCTATAGATTACAAAGAAACTGTTGTGCATCAAAATGCGGTTGTGTGCATGACAAAAGTAAGAATAGTTTAACATTATCGACAAGACCTTTACATTTTTGAGGAAATGCACAACTGTCATTGAAGCTATAGTTATAGCTATAGTACCCAAAATGAAAATAATGTTAGTCTTTCATCATTTACTAACCCTTAGGTTCACCCATGTGATTCTTTCTTCTGCAGAACAAAAAAGAAGATATTTTGAAGAATGTTAGTTAAGCAAACAACATTAATCACCAAAGATTATGTATGAATACAAACCTACTGAGACATTTCACAAAATATCTTTTGTAGTAGGTAAAATAAAAATACAGGTTGCAATGAGAGGGGGGGAATAAATAATTGTAATTTTGATGAACCGCCTCCTTAAGATCATATGTGTGTTTAGTGTTTCTGGCTGCTATATTCTCTATATGTTTGGGCACTTTTTTCATCAAACACCTAACGCACAGAATGAGGAATAGTATACCTGATGTCTTCCTTAGAAATCCCCACTAACTGTCGTCACAATCCGCTTGACATACTTAAAGTGTGCTGATGCCAGAACGAGGATGTGCTGAGACATATATGAACTTCTGCAATACTGAAATGTCTAAACAATGTACGACTCTACAAAGACATTCCCATCTTTAAAGATACTGTAGCTAAGATGCTGTTAAGAATCCTTCCTTTCAGTCTTGGTCTATGTTAATACTTTGGTTCACGGTGCAGAACCATCAGATGAAAAATGAAGACAAACAATGTGGACAAGAATTTAACCATGCATTTTCATTTATCCTTACTTATTAATCATAACTTTCGCCCAATGGTACCCAAAATGATTTACAGTTCTTTTATCGATCATCACCCTGAATAAATGAATAAATCATTTATGTTATATATTGAAACAGAATTTAAAGCGGTGTGCATCATCTGTCAATAACAAAATTGTACAGGCTGGGAAGATGTGACATTACGGTCATTTCTCGCTCCAATGCTTCCTGTCAGTTTTAAAAGACGCAGTGATACAATTTCTCCAATAAACTCGCCGGCACTTCATCGTTTGCAAATCATAGACCTACACAGTAGATCATAGGATCCACTTTTTTTGTGAGATGATGATTATGATGATGATGATGATGATGATGATGATGATAGTAATGTATGCAAAATCTTGCACTCATTCAAAGTTGTACAGAATGAACCCATGTACATCAAATCGTGCCAGAGAAAACACTGTGAAACGTTCTTGAGTACAATGAAGACTTAATACATTTATGAAGTCTGAAGGAATGTTCCCAATAAACGTATTCGATGTCAGCCCATCTTCCATTTAAGTTCTCTTCATCAGATGATGGAAAAGGCAAGAAGCAACTATCTGATGATCCAGACATGCAACTATTGAATACCATTAGAGAAGAAGACAAATATTTCTGTGAGTTAAAATACAGAACATTAAAAACCAATGATATAAAAATAGAATGTGAGAGAAACTGAAAACATCCTGCACAATGTGTCATAGTGTAACTTGATGTCTACTGACAAGACATGTGACGATTTAAGATCACAGATGCTACGCTTTACTATATATGTCGAGTGTATCCTGAACCCAGAACCTATTTTAAAAGTGCTTTGTAAAGTTACGTCAGGCCAATGTCATCACACAGTTCTGCATATCTCATTCTAACAGATCTTATGTCATGAATTGGTTGTTCGAGTGTGTGTGTAATTTTTGTGTCACAAGCAGCACCGAACGGATATAAAAAGCAACTTAAGAACTTTTTGAAACGCTCTACCCATCGTCGTTATATGAAAGAACAGATCCACAAACATGCAATGGTGCATGAGTACAGAGAGTTGTTCGGTAAAAGAACCATGACAATGCCTTTTATGTGTTACCAAAGATGATGAAAAGGCAATAACGTGAAAGGGTTGATACTTCTAAGTTTTTATTTGTTTGCTGATATTTTAATATTCAAATAGACACAGCTATCACTAGCTAGGTTAAAAATCAGTAAATATAACTATTACTTAAAACGGCTGAAAAACACTTTTTCTGACAAGCTGATATGACGAAACCTTTCTCCTGGTGATGTTTGACTGTGCTCAAACAGACAATGCGTGGTTAACACTTCCTGTAATATTTTTGAAACTTAAAGGGACCCTCAGATTCTACATCTCATTTTACATTTCCTTTGTGTGATTGTCGGTGTTAGAAACCAGCACACAATCTGTGATGTTACAAATCCCAAAGTTAACAATAAAGTGAGTTCTGATCTTTAACGGAAATCAGATGTGTTGGACTCCAGTAAACGTCAGGATTGTAGTCCTTCAGTTACTTCCGTGACGTGTCATCAGAGATCCGTTACAGAAGTAATGTGATTCACGTGATGTCATCTCATCACTGGTGCTGATGCAGTAACTGACCGATGAGGTGACCAATAACAGAAGACTAGACCTTATGACCTTATGACCTTGTGACCAGAGACCAAATGCTTTTCAAACACCACAAGCGTCTTTTTGTCAATTTTGACTTCATCATTTTAATGTTAAGACTTGATTATGATGATCCCACAGTACAACTTGACACTAGCAAACTGACAGTAACCTTTTTCAGTCCTTCATTTCCTTCTTTAGATTCAAAGGAACTCATCGCTTCCTTTTACTTCTTTTATTCGAATGAAATATCAGTCTTCCTGTCTGAGCGTGTCAGCAAGCTAGAGGTCAACCGATCAACAGGGTCATGGAGGTCGAAGACGTCGTCAGAGTGTTTAGCTCAACCCACACACTGAGAACACACACCGAGTGTGCAGAGAAACGAAGACTTGACTTCACATTACGATCAGTCACAATCATCTTCTGAATATCAAAAACGCACGCTAAGAGTTTACATTATTCACTTGGTCTGATCAAAGGAATAACAGCATAATTCATCGTTTCCCTTGTTTGCACAAATATTCACTACAGTATTTTATCCAACGCCTCTCTCTCCTCTGAGCCTTTGTGTTTAGAGGTGAGTGGACCGAATATCCTTCATTCACTTCTCCAAAAGCCTTTGAACGCTGCACAAGAGCACTAAATATTTACTTGAGGTGTCTCTGTTTGTTTAAAGTTGGGAGACGCTGAAGGGGACGGCGGGGGGGAGGACTTTTAGACGGAACACCTCTTGGTCGTGATGACTGCCAGACCACCAGGTTGGCCTCGCACATCTTCCATTGAGTGCCACCAATCCTTCGCCTCCTTTTCAGGGCATGAGCGTCTTCCCTCGTCTTGCTCTTTATGGGATCAAATGACATATAGTGTTAGATAGTGTTAATGCAACGATTTATCCGCTGTATTGGTCTATGAAAGGATCCTCTGTAGAGAACCTTTTACTGTATCTGTAGAGTTGTTGTTTCAGGGATGAGGACTTCATTCGATTTGTAGAGGCATTATTGAGGAATGCACTGACTCAATGGATTATGGTATTTGGTGAAAAGAACTTACTGACTTGCTGACAAAGACTTCAATAGGACTTTACTCTGTGGCAAGTGTCCTCAGAGCGGCTGAGATGAAGTTTTTTGCTAAACCTTGTTGTCAAGGCTCCATCTGTATTCTATGCGATTGAATTGAACGATTGACATTGACAAGCCCTAACAAGACCGAAATTCAGTAATGAATGCCTAGGCTCCTGGTTTCTTTCTTTTTGTGCTTTCCCGCTCACCTCCTGTTCGACTCGTGAGAAGACAAGGTTTCTTATTGCTCCTCACACTTTCGGCCTTGAGGATCACCTCTTACACAACTGTCATGCTGGGAAGCTCCAAATGTTTATGTCTCATCAATCTTTTCTTCCTCTGACTGCTTTGACCCTGTGAAACTCCTGCTGGGCGACATCTGACCTCCCACCTGTTACGTCCTGTCACTGGTTTTGAAAAACAAGATTTGGACGGATCAACGGATTTTAACCAAAACTTTTAAAACTCACTGAGAAGTTTCCAACGGTCCATTGGTTTAGTGTTAAGGTTGATCTTATCACCATTTACAATGAACGTGACCCTGGACAACTAAAGCTAAAGTGTAGTCTACCCAAATATGAACATTCTGTCCTCATTCACCCTTGTCATTGGGAATGCGTAGTTCCTTTCTTCCAAGGACCACAAAAGAGGATATTTTGAAGAAAGTTGATAACGGAAAAGTGCCACCTACTTACTTCTATTGTTTGAACACAAAACCAATGAAACTGAATGTGTGTCACATTCTTCTAAATATATTCTTTTGTGCTCTGTCGAAGAAAGACATTCAGACATGTTTGAAAGGTCATGAGGGTGAGAACACGATGACGGATTTTCTAATTTTTCCACAATGCACCAAAGAAGATATTTAGAAGAAAGTTGGTCACCATAGCATAGCATCCGGAAACTTATATAGACACAAGTCCAATGACTTATTATCGTTCTTCAAAATATCTTCTTTTGTGTCGAAGAAAGAAAGTCATAGATGTTTGAAATATTACAAGGATGAGTCGATGAATAATGTGGGAACTAACCCTTTAAAATACTAAATGTTATCCCAACTAATACAAAGATCAATATACATACACCTTGCTGTCAGGTTGCTGTCAGGTTTATTGACAGTATGACATAAACAAGGTACCTTCGTAATACTATCAAACATTTCTCTGTTTGTTGGCGCAAATTGACCCAACCAATAGCATGACTTTTGGGAAGAGTCAATGTTTTAAAGGCGTTCATTGTGTCCAAATGTTCATGATGACTGTAATCGTTTGGCCATTTCCAGATTTCCAATGAGCATTGAATGTTTTATAAATATTGATAAAAACATCATTAGATTATCTAGAAAATTAAGGAAACGCTGTGTTATATAACATCCTGGAGATGAATTGTGTCCATGCATCTTCTATAGACATTGCAGAGCACTCAGTCTGTTGATATTGAGAGTGCAGATGTGCTGGTCATGTAAGGATATAGTCTACTCTCTATGAACTCAAACACCAGCAGATTTACTCTGACGTATAGAGCACGTCTGACTGTAGGGAGAGACAGAGAATACAGTTTTGTCTAAGGAATCAACCAAAAGATGTTACATAGAGGGTTAAGTGAAAATAATTGTTAAGTCTTTCCAAGCCTGTATGGCTTTCTTTGCTCTGCAGATATTTTGAAGAATGTCTATAACCAGTAATATTGACCATCATTGACCAATATTGCATGAATGCAAACCAAGGTGAAGTGAAATGAAGTGAAGTAATGTGTCGTGGAGTCCCATACTTGGAATTTTTGTTCTGCATTTAACCCACCCTAGTGTACACACACCCACTGTGTACACACACAGTAAGTGAACACACACACACACACACAAACGCACACACACTGTGTACACACACAGTAAGTGAACACACACACACACCGTGAACACACACCCGGAGCAGTGGGCAGCCATGCTGCGGCACCCAGGATGCAGTTTTGGGGGAACGGTGCCATGCTCAAGGGACTCACCTCAGTCGTGGTTTCCCCGCCGGCATCGAGTATTGAAACAGCGACCTTGGTCCGACTAGTCCAACACTCGAACCACAAGGCCATGACTGCCCCCGAACCAATTCTACCCAAAGACATTTCTCAAATTATCTTCTTTTGTGTTATGGAGAAAAAAGAACGAAAACAGCCTTTACAGCCGAAACTTTAACTACTCGTTGGTCTTATCCAAACCCTTGAAGATTTTAAGTTAGACTGGGTGCAAAATAATATAAATTGCAGGGATCAAAAGACACCTTGAACTATTTTTCTCACAGCACGAGATGTTGAGAAACAGTGTGAGACATGACGTATTGAGCACAGGAGTATGCCTATATATACATAAACCCATATATGTTAACTAACAAATATTCTCTAATCAAGTATAAATGCATGATCCTAAATTGATATCTCAAAAAGGAAGAATCTGTCATCATTTACTGTCATTTCAAACCTGTAAGACTCTCTTTCTTTCGCAGAACACAAAAGAAGATATTTTGAAGAACGCGAGTAAACTGATCGTTTGATGACCATCCAAGCCCGTCCCCAAAGGAAACACAGAGATTCTCCGGGGACAATCTCCCTCCATATGTTAGCTGTTCTCTCAGCGGGACTAATGAAATGGGTAATGAATCCCTCCGTGAAATGAAAAGGCTGAGGGGAAAACTGAGCAGCCAGCAGCAGGTCTGTGAAGCGGCACATCAGAATCTGTGTCCTCCTCTTTAGATGTGACACCTCAGAAAGATGGAAAGCTCTGAACTCAATATGGTCCCGAGAGATTAGACTTTAATCGCACTGAACTTTTAATAAAGCCAAACTATTGAACTAACATTAAAGAATGGTGAAACCCATCATAAATGATATGTTAGGAATTACCACATCAATGCCCGAAGACTAATCAGGCTTTGATCCCCTGTTTTGACTCGGATTCATGATCTAATCTTTTATTTTAAGCCTCAGGGGTATACATCTAACTGTTTTAGGTTAAACAGCAAGCATGGACTATAGACTTCAGGGTAAATCTCACATAATCTTCCCTGAAGCAAGAGTGAATAGGCCGAGAACAGAAGAACGTGATTCAGTCTACAAGTCATTACAATGATTCCTAAAGAACCTGTTCGGAGGAGTCGCTGCTTTGATTCGGACAGCGCTGGTTGTGTGTTACAGATCAATCTCGTGAGTGTGACGGGACAAAATCAGATCCTTATTTACATACCTTTGTAACTGTCACTTTAGAGTCACGCTCAGGGTCAAGTTTCACATGTCAACGTTCTTAAACATCCCCTATCAGATGAACAAATATTGACGGAAATCTTTCAGCACCTTTATAGACTAAATCATGTCTGTATAGGTACATTCTTCAATATCGTATTACTATTCATGATGCAAGAGAAGAACCTTGTTTGTCTGAATGGTTCTAGAAAGAACCTTTAATATCCGAAGAAGCCTTCAATCTCAAAAAACGTCACCAAATTCTCAAATAAATTCATGTTGTCTTGTGGTTTCATAAGTTGACCCGACAGGCCTCCGGTGTGGGTGTGCATCCGCTCCAGTGTGAAATCTTTCTCTCCTTCATACCCAAACAAACTCATTAAACTGGTCGACTTAATTAACAGAATGAGCTACATGTTATCTGGGGTGTTTGTGTAATTTCCCCTGGTGTTTACTAAGACCAACCGTTGATACCTGGGCAATGTTGGAAAAGGTCACCAATTGGCAGGTTAACACAAGTCAACACATACATCGTATACATTTACATCCAAACGTAAATGTATACAGTTTATATAAGTAACTGATCTGTTCTCTGATCACGGTAAACCTTTTTTATGTACAGAAATAATAATAAATGTTGCCTTGTTATATTTTAGTTACAAAATCATTACAAGAAAGGTACATTATACAAAGTAGAATTTAATGAGATTTTCTTTCAATTTAAACTCGATTTGAAAGTTTGATTAAGTGAGTACCCATCGAATAATAAAATTTGTATATCAACCAATCGATCGGAGCATCCCCAATATTATGAAATGAACCCTTGTATCTATTTTTGGTTCTTATAATCGTAAATCATTATTATCAGTCTCCCTTTATGGTTTCCAATGGGTTTCGCAAAAATCTAGAAATAAAGATATCTAGAAATAAAGATATTTAAAAGTTCTTGTAATCCTCCTTCCTGAACACAGTTCACTTGGAAATTCAATGTTTCCAAGGATAACTGCGATGAGCAATTTCTTATGTATTATTCAATATAATATCGCTAAAGTTGTCACATATATAACATCGACGCAACCTTCGACAGGTTTTTCCAGATTGCATCACATATACTAACAATGTCTTATTCCATCAATTTTTAAATGAAGCAATCAATGGAATGTTCATCTGCAGGAAAATTCTATTTTTTTAATCTTCTAGATAGTTACTTTGAAAGCAGACCTTTTTAGAAAGCATATCTGGTGTAATAATGTCCACAGCATTGAAAAGTCACAAAAGAAATTTGTATTTGAACGAAGAAAAGTGACTGCACAAGGCATGACAAAATGAGAAAACAGAACATCATTTAAAGGCCGAGCTCTATGATAAAGAAAAAGAGCTTGTTGACATTCTCATGCCCAGCTTCGGATTCATATGTAAAATAGACACTCGCATATTAACTGTATTAATGATTTATCGTCCGTGAGAAAAGTACACAAAGTATTTCTTTTCGCTCCACGTTTCATAACAATCAAGCGCTTACGTGTTTCATATCTAATCTCTCCCAATGGATCAAAAGTTCAGATATCCTGTTTAACAACCCCACCTCTGAGGTTTAGGGCACGGCAGCGTGGCATCTATATAGGTCAGTCGTACAGTTTGGATTTGAATAAGTCTTTGGTACAGCATTGTGTGTGCGTGTCAGTGTGCGCTTCTTCCTGCGCTTGTGTCTATTGCCCTGGCATGCAGCGTGTTGGCAGGAAAACAAACACGCTGTTTGTAGTAGCAATGACTCACAAATTAACAGAAGCTGGAAAATGGGCCAATGAGACCATCCCACCATCTTTCTATGGCTTTTAGAATCCCTCTCTTTTCATGCAGTGCAGCTGTTGGCTTATGCCGCTTTGACTCACGCTCTGAATCTGAGTAATGCCAAGGTCTTTAAGTGAGCGGCGTTCCATTGGGTCACCTGAATAGAGTTTCAAAACCTCTCTTTTTTATTCATTGTTTTGTTTGTCATCTAACACTCTTAGTTTATCCGACCCACCGCAGGGATCAGTTTGTCCCTTGGTATCAAACCCACTCTTTATTGACGATATGCGGTTTACAGTCATATTTATCTCTTCACCAAAGATTGCTCTTTGTTATTGACGGCGGCTTTTCAGTTGTAATAACTTTCATTTTCATTGCAAATCTCCGCAGCACGCCCCTTTGGGTGCTAGGCAGCCAATCAGAATGACTTTCGCAGAAATTCAGTTAATACAGGCGACTGTAGATATCAAGAATAACACTGAGACAAAACCTATGTGTAGTGACTGAACGTATCCATTAACTTAACCTGTTAAAACATTGTATATTAAAGTTTATTTTTAATATGTGGTATAAAAATGTGCAATAGAGATTACATAAATAAACAGCACATTTACCAAAAAAAATTAATTTCATGCAAAAATGATTTAAAAACCATATCATGTTACTATACTTCTGGAATTTCAATACTCAGTGTACGTAAAACATATTTTAACAGTTTTAAAATTAAAATATGAAGTATGGTTGAGTGTCACTTATCTTTTCATGTAATGTTATCAGTTTTATTTAAGGGATAATTCACCCAAAAATAAAAATTCTGTCATTATTGACGACAGTAATAAATGGGGCAGTTCGCATGATATAATATGATTGACCTGCAGTAAAATAATTGCAGAAACCTCAAATATTGAGTTATATTGTTATGTTATGTGCTTGTCTTTCACAAGTATTAAAGATGAACTCACAAGTGCAACAAAATATGTGAAATAAACAAAAGTAAATGAAAATGTGTTGTTTGGTGGAAATGCCGAGACAGGCCTTCTGTCAAAATACAAAGCCTCATACCGCTATTTTACATGCTGTTAAAAACGTGATCGTTTAATCGTTCCTTTGTCAGTTCAAGCCTGTAAGTCTTTCTTTTGGATATTTTGTAGAATGTTGCAGAAAACCACTGGTACCCACTGACTTTCATTGGTTTGGTATTCAAACAATAGAAGTCAATGAGTGCCGGCGGTTTTTGGTTTCGGACATTCTTCATAATATCTTTTATGTGATCTGCAGGGTAAAGAAATGTATATGTACATGACATGACAACAGGGTGGATCATTTATGACTGTCCACTTATTGTAAATAACTTTGTATGTTGGCCTATAATTGATGTCATGATTGAACAGTAAATTGAGTACTTTTCATTTTAATAGCTGGTTCTTAGAAATTTCTGTATTGCCTGGAATTTGGGCGGCTTGTTGGTTTCAGTCTGAGCTGCTTACGTAGTGTCACAAGCCCTAGTCTATACTAAGTCTTCAGCAGCTTACATTCAACAGTCATCCTTTACAGTAAGGTACCTATTGCATATACAAACACTCTTTCATTTAAGCCTGAGACAGACATAAATAGTCTCTACTGCAAAGTACTGACACATCACATCGCACACAGTACAGCGTACAAAACTGTATTTCAGTCTATCATTTTGAAGACAAGCACATTTTTAAGAGTCTGAAGAGACTAGATCAAAGCTCACGTGTATAATCTCCACTGGCATCCATAGATGCATCACTTACTGCAGAAATAATGACTTTTTTCAAACAATCTCCCTGACCGTTCCCTTTGTTTGGCATTGGTTGGAAAACAGATAACCCCGCCCACAACAAATGCAATTGGTTGAGCCAATATTGCATTAACAAAGCAATGTTTGAGAGCGAGATCATTTACATTAATACATTTGGCAGACGCTTGTATTCAAAGCGACTTGCATTGCATTTTACTATACATTTGTTTCTGAATATGTGCAATCCCAAAGATCCAACCCATGACCTTGGCGTTGCCAGTGCCATGTTTGACCAAGAGTTACAGGAAAGCCGAGCCTACACATTTCTCATCTGTTGCTGTGTCTGCTGATACCTTTAATGCTGTTTTGAATAACTCAACCTCAAGTTGTTCCAAACTTGTTTAAATTTCTTTATACTGTTAAACAATAAAAAAGACATTTGGAAGTATGTTGGCAATTAAGATTTCTAGAGCACCATTTACTACTGCATTGGAAAAATATATGATAAATTCCAAAATTCTTCATAATAATGTTTATGTTCAACAGGACAAAAAATCTATAATGGCAGTAAATGGTGCCCTTGAAATCTCAGTTGCAAACATTTTTCTGTCATTTATATTTACGCATTTGGCAGACGCTTTTCTCCAAAGTTACTTTCATTGCATTATACCTTTACCTTTCATTCTGAGTATGTGCAATCCCTGGGACCGAACCTGTGTCTTTAAGTGCTGCAAGCATCATGCTCTAATGACGCTTTCTTCCAACTATCTTTCTTCAACCAGACGAAGAAATCTATACAGGAACCTGTGTCTTAAGTTCTGCAAGCATCATGCTCTAATGACGCTTTCTTCCAACTATCTTTCTTCAACCAGAGGAAGAAATCTATACAGGAACCTGTGTCTTAAGCGCTGCAAGCATCATGCTCTAATGACGCTTTCTTCCAACTATCTTTCTTCAACCAGACGAAGAAATCTATACAGGAACCTGTGTCTTAAGTTCTGCAAGCATCATGCTCTAATGACGCTTTCTTCCAACTATCTTTCTTCAACCAGACGAAGAAATCTATACAGGAACCTGTGTCTTAAGCGCTGCAAGCATCATGCTCTAATGACGCTTTCTTCCAACTATCTTTCTTCAACCAGACGAAGAAATCTATACAGGAACCTGTGTCTTAAGCGCTGCAAGCATCATGCTCTAATGACGCTTTCTTCCAACTATCTTTCTTCAACCAGACTAAGAAATCTATACAGGAACCTATGTCTTAAGTTCTGCAAGCATCATGCTCTAATGACGCTTTCTTCCAACTATCTTTCTTCAACCAGACGAAGAAATCTATACAGGAACCTGTGTCTTAAGCGCTGCAAGCATCATGCTCTAATGACGCTTTCTTCCAACTATCTTTCTTCAACCAGAGGAAGAAATCTATACAGGAACCTGTGTCTTAAGCGCTGCAAGCATCATGCTCTAATGACGCTTTCTTCCAACTATCTTTCTTCAACCAGACGAAGAAATCTATACAGGAACCTGTGTCTTAAGCGCTGCAAGCATCATGCTCTAATGACGCTTTCTTCCAACTATCTTTCTTCAACCAGACGAAGAAATCTATACAGGAACCTGTGTCTTAAGCGCTGCAAGCATCATGCTCTAATGACGCTTTCTTCCAACTATCTTTCTTCAACCAGACTAAGAAATCTATACAGGAACCTATGTCTTAAGTTCTGCAAGCATCATGCTCTAATGACGCTTTCTTCCAACTATCTTTCTTCAACCAGACGAAGAAATCTATACAGGAACCTGTGTCTTAAGCGCTGCAAGCATCATGCTCTAATGACGCTTTCTTCCAACTATCTTTCTTCAACCAGAGGAAGAAATCTATACAGGAACCTGTGTCTTAAGCGCTGCAAGCATCATGCTCTAATGACGCTTTCTTCCAACTATCTTTCTTCAACCAGACGAAGAAATCTATACAGGAACCTGTGTCTTAAGCGCTGCAAGCATCATGCTCTAATGACGCTTTCTTCCAACTATCTTTCTTCAACCAGACGAAGAAATCTATACAGGAACCTGTGTCTTAAGCGCTGCAAGCATCATGCTCTAATGACGCTTTCTTCCAACTATCTTTCTTCAACCAGACTAAGAAATCTATACAGGAACCTGTGTCTTAAGTTCTGCAAGCATCATGCTCTAATGACGCTTTCTTCCAACTATCTTTCTTCAACCAGACGAAGAAATCTATACAGGAACCTGTGTCTTAAGTTCTGCAAGCATCATGCTCTAATGACGCTTTCTTCCAACTATCTTTCTTCAACCAGACGAAGAAATCTATACAGGAACCTGTGTCTTAAGTTCTGCAAGCATCATGCTCTAATGACGCTTTCTTCCAACTATCTTTCTTCAACCAGACGAAGAAATCTATACAGGTTTGAAACAATATGACATACATTTCATCATTGGGTGGATTAACCCTCTGCAATACAGGAACATTATCCAGTTGAGCTTTAAAGTTCAATGAGATTTTATCCGAAACTTTTCCTGTCTTTTGAATATCTTAGTGTGTGCAGTCAGTAACCCAGGGCCTGGCATTACAGACAACAACAGCTGTTGAGGTGTGTGATTTTCTCGCATGTATGCGTCTGCGTGTTTGTCTTGGGGAGGTCTGCTTAAATATTCACAGAGGTGCTTTGGACGGTAAATGAGCATGCTTTCAGCGGGACTGATCTTTGGTGGTCTGAACGTGTCTCTTAAAGTCTGTAAATCTAAGGAGCTTAGTTTTCCAGCGCCGTGTTTTTTTTTTAATGCCTAGAATGCACTCTGTGAACGCCGGCAAACACGGCAGAGAGAAAGCAGAAAGCCGTTTGGCAGGTTGACAGCATGGGGTCAACAGGGCCAGGCCAAACACAGACGCCGTCGCCACCGCTGCCGTCTGATGGAAACAGTGAGAAAAGGGAGAGAGTGACCGAGGAAGAGAGAAAGTAATGGGCCGCGCTATATAATGTTACGCAACAATGTGAGAATCGCAATGATTTCATTTGTCCTTTTCTGTGGTCATTGTGCGGGCACGTCAAGAGACTCGTAAAGTGATTCTTTCTTGGCCGAGCTACGGTAACATCATCGGGCAACAGGCACACATCGGGCAACAGTGCATTTATTAATTTCAACTTGATTTTAATAAAAACAAATCGTAGCTTTGGCCCATTTCAAACAAAAGACACGAATCGAGATGAATGGACAAGCCCTACTTGTAGCTCAACATATACGTGTAGGGAAGCCGATAGAGGAACAGAAACGGGGAGATCTGAACTTGGCAGAGGGCAATGGTAGAAAGTGTGTGGTAATGGGGTCATGGGGTGATGTCAACAGGAAGTGATGTCGTTGTTTAGAGGGGCCTCAGTTCAGGAGAAGAGGTTACCGAAGGAGACGAAAAGACATAAACAGATAGAGAGCTCCGATCCCCGCCGCAGCAGAGATCTCCATTCCAAAAGCAGGGAGGGATTACATAACACATGGAAACACATCCAAAGAGTGAAAACAGGCCTGTCTCTGTGTTGCCAAAGGAGCCTGTTCAACCCTCTCTCACAGCCTCACAGCTGATGGATCCGATTTATTGAAACTGCAACTCAGCTAAAACTTCTCAGACGGCACAATGTTCAACATTGACACACAGCGCAGGTCATTGTTTTATGAATAATATGCGATATGGAAAGAGGGAGCATGTCTGTGAAAATGCATCCTTAACCAGAAATCACAGATGTTTCAATATTTTCAATTTGGGGCCGGGAACATTCCACGTTCCGACTTGGGTCAGTTGTGGTCTGGTGGTTAGAGAGTTGGACTTGTAAGCGGAAGGTTGTCGGTTTGAATCCCAGTGTCGGCAGATAATAACTGAAGCGTTCTTGTGTAAGACATCTTAGTCCTGTTTGCTCTGCAGTGATGATTGACTGCTGCATTACACTTGTAAGTCGCTTTGGATAAAAGCGTCTGACAAATGAATAATTGTAAATGTAAAGATCATATGGAAATATAATGTGGAATATTTGTGCCTCCTTAAATCATGTTTTAAGGAGTTTGACGCATACACCGAGAACCAGTGGACATCAACTAAATCCACCAGCGCACATATCAACTAAATATTCATTTAAAGTAAATACAATTTATACGAATCATATGTGGTAAAGACGTCAACCATGTAGGCGGGGTGTTATTTCCTGCACATGTCACCTATAAAGGGATAGCACATCCCGAAATGAAAACTGTCACCCATAAGTCTACCTCTTCTCTCTTTAAACCCGTCTGAGTTCCTGTGTTATGCAAAACACAAAAGAAGATATTTTGAAGAATGTTGGTATGAACACAAAATCAATGGTTTTCTTCAACAAACATTCTTCAAAATATATTTTTTAATGTTGGTAAACCATTTGGATTTTGGTGTGAACTATCCCTTTCATGCATTTGTTGATGGTGATTTATAAACAAAAACACAGTCTCTGTGCATTTGTTTTCGCTAAACACTTCCTTGCAAAAGCAATTTACACTGTTAAATGTGGTTTACACTGATCTCAGGATATATCTCTGTCTCAGACTAATCCACTGAGCCCTGCAGGGACCATGACTGTGTATTAGTGTGTGGTCTGCCTACCTCACCCAAACATGCGCCGCCATTGCCAAGGGTACGATGTAACCCTGAATAAGGATAAGCCAGGAAACCGGATTGTTCCAAAAACAGACCCAAAATAATTCGGATTATACAGAAACTTATGAAACCGAACTTTACAGGAATGAGGTGTTTCATTATTTGAAATTGTATTATACTTTAATGTACAATTTTTATATAATATAAAATATTCACTTGCAAAAACATACATTCCGTGAGATCTGATGCAAAGATCCAAACGCACGTCTGTACTGCAGGGTTTGTGGATGCTCAAACACGGATACCAGAGCCGTGGATGTACGCGATGCAGATGTTGGAGATGCTTTACATTTTTATTTTAGAGTATTGAACTTTTCTATATACAATATTTAAAGTGTGTTGGTGAAAGGCGCACATTCAGAAAGCAAAGAAAGAGTTCAACTTTGTTATTGGAAAATAACAAATAAAAAAACTTGTTATGAATAACTTGAGCACAGCTTTGCTAGTGTTAATAACAAGTGCTTTGTTGATCTGTTATTTTCATTGTTTGCGATTTTGGCTGTCAAATGTATTTTAATATGATATATGTTATTGGAAACCTGAACGTTTTTATACTTCAAAATATAAACAGAATGGCAGATAAAAGACAGTTCTGTTACATGATGCTTCATAATAAAATATGATGTAACATTATAAAATATGATGCTTCATAATAAAATATGATGTTACATTATAAAATATGATGTTACATTATAAAATATGATGCTTCATAATAAAATATGATGCTTCATTATAAAATATGATGTTACATTATAAAATATGATGTTACATTATAAAATATGATGCTTCATAATAAAATATGATGCTTCATAATAAAATATGATGCTTCATTATAAAATGTGATGTTACATTATAAAATATGATGCTTCATAATAAAATATGATGCTTCATTATAAAATATGATGCTTCATAATGAAAAATGAAGCCAATCGCAGTTGGATTAATGGCAAGTTGCGTACAATTACTTTCAATAACATGAATGAAGAATTTTACCAATTCTTAAATAAAATCCTTCATTTCAGATTTCACAGATGGGACATCTTTAAAATGACAAATGAAATGATATTACATGATAAAACAATTTCAGAAATGCATTAAAACTATAATTCAGTTCAAAAAGAGTTCATTTTTACTGAACAATGAGAGTCAGAAAAGACATCCTTCACATGCCACATTATATTGTATAATGCATGGATAATAACATACTTTCTTAGAACACACTGTAATGTAAAACGGTCTTACCCATTCGGCCAGAAATATTAATAAATTGTTGATATTCCGTCTCAGGTGTGGAGTTATTCTCGAGCCCTTTTCCATGTGCTCTCAGCACTCGCTGGGTACAGTCAGATACAGTCCATGACGTCATGATGCCCTAAAACAGGGCTGCGGGGGGAAATCACAGCGGTGGAAACAGATGAATGCATGGAAAGCAATGCATGAAATGACAAGCATGGTGCATAAAGGATACAGGGACTGTCTACAGAAGCTCAGATGTGCCTTTCTTCTGAACTGACAGATGTAATGCATTACATAAGTCCACATTCATCCATGCATGGTGGCATCCTACAGGATTTAAGGACATTTGAGATGCATGCATTGCCACACTTGACATTAGATTGATGACTGTGGCATGTGAACCATACACCTACTGTAATGGTTCACCTCTAACCTGTACTTCAACTTCTTGCTTTTAAATTCCTCTTTGATCGGTTTCCATGCAACAGGCCCCCAACATCATCATTTACTCAAATTTGTAGTCACTGGTGTTCACTTAAACATATATGAGTGTCCTTTGTGTGTGAAGCCTATGATGCATGGCTTCTTTATGTATTTTTTGTGAATGGTTGCCAGATATTACAGTAACAGTTTGAATATTCCAACCTGGGTAAACTGAACTTTAGGACTTGGACGAGAGAAGCACTGAAATGATTAACGTGTCAAGAAAACACTCTGGAAGTGTATAGACGCAACTTTTGTGTGTACTTGTGAGTGCACTTCCTGCAGAGAAAAACGGAGACAACGGGTCGGGTTCAGAAAGAAATGCATTTATGATTAGGAATCGTGAAAACATGAAAAAACCATATAGTGAAACAAATATATGGCTGATGAGAACACAGATACAGATCCAAAAATACCTTTCTTAGGAAATATTAATTCATTATATACAAAAACATATAAAACAAATTTTACTTTAGGGTTGTGCAGCCCTGTATTTTCTTATTTTATTATTAAAAATAAATGACTTAAATACAAATTATTTTATTAAACCACTGTAATCTTTAAACCGCGGCAGTTTTAAACATGGAAAAAACTGACATTAGTCAAAAGAAAAATGCATCGGACATGCAGCATCACAACTATACACAGCAACAGTCTTTGACTTGCATAAAAAAGCGGGATGGAGGGGGTTTCTTAAAGTCTTTTCAACTTGACTCGGGTTCATTGATGTGAACACCGCAGCTGCTGCAGCCGGTTCTTTAACTGTTCGCTTTTTCTCCTCAGCTGTTCTTTGAGTGACAGCAACCTCTGTTCATCCATCTGCATGCTGTGGATGCATTCCGTCGCTTTCTTTAGGATCACCACTTTGGCGGCTTTCTCGTTATTTGCAACCTCGGGGATCTCATCCCGGAGCGCGAAAAAGCTGAGCTTGAGTTCGTTCCTGCGCTGGCGCTCGAGTACGTTATGAGTCCTGCGTTTGTCGTTGTCCTCGGAATCTGACGTCCGGGGACTCGTGCACTTGCGCTGTTTCCCGTGCCTGCTGCTGACCACGGCGCTGGCCTCCAGCCGGAGCCTCTTGACGGCGGGCTGCTCGTGCCGTGTGGAGGGGTGGGCGGCGTAGTTGTGCTGGTGGGTGGAGACGTGGCAGCGTTTCAGGACCAGCGGACTGGGATACCTCGATTCTGACACCTCGGTCTCGCTTCTTTTCTGCCGCTTCTCCACCGTCACCACATCAATTTCCTCCTCTTCTTCGTCGTCGTCGTCGTCATCGTCGTCTTCCGCCTCTTCTTCTTCCTCCTCCTCCTCCTCCTCCTCCTCGTCCTCTGCAATCAAACAATAAAGACAGATATTAAACTACAAACCAAACTTTCCTGAATCCGTAACGGAATTTGGCAAGCGGCCTTCCACACAAGGAAGGGTGGTGGGGAACCTCTGCATCCCCGCCCACTTTTCCTCCCAGCTGAACATCACGGCGTCTCTAAACCGTCGTGGAGCCCGGGGGTCCGGCGGGGAGGGAAAGCGGCAAGCTTACGCAACGACCGCATGCCCCGTTGCAAAACGGCATGCCGGCGTCATCAAAGTCCGGGACAAAGTCCCGTGACCCGACACCACCCCGTCAAAGGCAATAAAGCATTGCTTCACCAAAGCGCGCAAAAACAACCCGAGCAGGAATGCGGGACCCACCGGAATCGCTCCCGCTGCTGCTGGAGCTGTTCGGCGGGGTGTCCAACACCACAACGGGCTGCGACGGGCCCACCCTGCACGCTTTGGGCGCCTCGGTCAGCGGGTAAGGGAACACCACCGACGGGTCGATGCATTCCGACGCAGACGTGCTCAGATCCTGCAGGTAACTGGCGTTGAGCCGGTTCGAGACGCCCTCGGCGCCGTCCAGCAGTAACTCCTTCCGGGCGGCGTGGAGCGTGGCCAGTCTCTGGGAAACGGCTTTCTCCAACTTGGCGGCGGCGGAAAAGCCGCTCCACATGCAGTCCTGGATGATGATGGACTTGATGAAGGACTGCGAGTAGTCGGCGTCGCAGATGATGCTCTGGTTGACCGCATCGTCCCCCAGGAACTCGCTGACCATCTCCAGCTGGTCAGCGGTGGACAGGGACTGTCTCCGGCTGGGGGAGAGGGGCGGGGTGGGCAGCAGCTCGAACTTCTTCCAAATATCTTCGCTGGGAGCTGGAGGCTGAGGCTGGTGCTGATGGTGATGGTGGTAGAAGTCCTCTTCTTCGTTGTCGAAGTAGAAGTAGGGCTGGATGGAGTCGTAGTCGTAGTCGTAGTTCTTGCTCACCGGCATCTTGACACTGGGGACGACAGATGACACATGTGAGTATAACGCATGGCGGTCGATGACGTCGTGCGCGAGCTCCGCGTGACGTTTATAAAGAACGTTTAAATGTGAATAAATCTTACCAGCGCGGTCTCTCAAGCGCACGGGAAGCGAGTGACATCCAATAATATCCCCGAGCAGCATAAGTGTAACGTCAGGTGTGCACGCGGACGCCGGACGGACTGATGACTCGAGTGACAGCTGCGCGATGAAGAAGTTCAGCGGCGCCCGGTGACGTCACGCCGCACCGGGGAGGTTTTCCCGCCAAACCCTCCGCGGCCCCCCCCCGGGGGTTTTCGGGCTCGGTGGTCGGCGCGGGAAATCGCGCGCGCGCCCCTGAGGGAGCGCGAGGCGACGCGTGAGCGCGGACGCGTCGCGTTCGACGCGGAGGTTCGTTGAAAGGGGGACTATACGACGCGGAGGGATACGCGGCGCGGCGGAACGTCGTGGGCGGGGCCTCGAGGCCGGTGACGTCGGCGGAGTGGTGGCGCGGTTTATGGTTGAGGAGTGACAGCGTGATGCAGAATAACACAACACAACACACAACATGTACAAATCAACACAAAACAACACAAATCATGTACAAAACATGTACAAAACAACACAAATCAACACAAAACAACACAAATCAACACAAAACATGTACAAAACATGTACAAAACAACACAAATCAACACAAAACAACACAAATCAACACAAAACATGTACAAAACATGTACAAAACAACACAAATCAACACAAAACATGTACAAAACATGTACAAAACAACACAAAACAACACAAATCAACACAAAACATGTACAAAACAACACAAATCAATACAAAACAACACAAATCAATACAAAACATGTACAAAACAACACAAATCAATACAAAACATGTACAAAACAACACAAATCAATACAAAACATGTACAAAACAACACAAAACAACACACAACATGTACAAAACAACACAAATCAACACAAAACAACACAAATCAATACAAAATCAATACAAAACAACACAAAACATGTACAAAATAACACAAAACAACACAAGACATGTACAAAACAACACAAATCAACACAAAACAACACAAATCAATACAAAACATGTACAAAACAACACAAATCAATACAAAATCAATACAAAACAACACAAGACATGTACAAAACAACACAAAACATGTACAAAACAACACAAGACATGTACAAAACAACACAAGACATGTACAAAACAACACAAGACATGTACAAAACAACACAAGACATGTACAAAACAACACAAAACATGTACAAAATAACAAAAAACATGTACAAAACAACACAAAACATGTACAAAATAACACAAAACATGTACAAAACAACACAAAACATGTACAAAACAACACAAAACATGTACAAAACAACACAAAACAACACAAAACATATACAAAATAACACAAAACATGTACAACACAACACAAAACAACACAAACATGTACAAAACATGTACAAAACATGTACAAAACAACACAAAACAACACAAACATGTACAAAACAACACAAAACAACACAAAACATGTACAAAACATGTACAAAACATGTACAAAACAACACAAATCAACACAAAACATGTACAAAACATGTACAAAACATGTACAAAACAACACAAATCAACACAAAACATGTACAAAACATGTACAAAACAACACAAACATGTACAAATCACTTCATATTCGTCTATATAAGTGTGTTTTATTATTGTGTGGGATTATAACAAGTGATGTTGTGTAATATTGTGTGATTAAATTAATCATTAATCACTCATGTGGGATGCACATCTATTTTACTTTTAATGAGAAAATTAAATTATTTCACAAATTATTGTATTGATTTGTGTTGATTTGTGTTGATTTGTGTTGATTTGTATTGAGTTGTGTTGAATTGTATTGATTGTATTGATTTGTATTGATTGTATTGTATTGATTGTATTGATTTGATTGTATTGATTTGATTGTATTGATTTGTATAGATTTGTATTGATTTGTATTGATTTGATTGTATTGATTTGATTGTATTGATTTGATTGTATTGATTTATATTGATTTGTATTGATTGTATTGATTTGATTGTATTGATGTGTATTGATTTGTGTTGCCCCTGCAGTCCTGAGACCACTGAAGATATTTGAAACATGTTTTGGTTTGTGATGCCATCTGCTGTTATAATATAGTAATACATCCATCCTCAAAACTTTTCTTTACAGAAATCAACAAGAATGAATCTTAAGCATATAACATATAATGAATAAAAACACATTCATCCTCATGTAGGGTCACTTTTATTTCCCACAAATAGAACAAAATTAAATTAAAGCTGAACTTTGTCATCTCTTTAGAGTTAAATGTCAAAGTTTTTGTCATGGCCAAGCATTAAATGGACTAAACTGTTTTTTGTCATTCATTTACATTTACATTTAGGCGTTTAGCAGACGCTTTTATCCAAAGAACAAAGAATCGAGGAGACAATGAAGCGCTACATCGAGGTTTCACAAGGCCGGATAAAACCTGGAATGGGAGAAAAGATTCAAAGGTTTTTTATAAAGAGTGAGATGGCAAGGAAAGAAGTTTCTGTGGATTAGGTGAGGACAGAAAAGTGACTTTCCACGACCCACATCATGCCACTACCATTAGAATAATGATTAAGTTATTAAGAACACTTATAGAACAATGGGAATTAAGTTCAAACTAAAGAAAAGAAAATGTGTTATATTTGATTGTCTTCTGTCACATTTTGAATAGAATTTACAGAAATGTGTTCTTCTTATTTTATCAAGCTGCTTCTTGAGGTCTTCTTGAGGTCTTAAGGTTAGACGCTTTTTTAGAGTTTTCTTCGATATTCAGTCAAAGTCATCAAATAAAAAAGTTTTATCATAATTAAAGTACACTAGAAGTGCTATAGTGAATGCTATTTGAATACTCAAATACACTTTGGCTTTTAACACGGACCGGTTTTATGGAAAAGAAAATGAGGAAATTAAAAACATGCCGGTTAAAATATACATAGATCTGGTGAGGATGATAAGAGAAGCACAATAAGTGATCACAACTGTACACAATAAGTAAACACAACTGTACACAATAAGTAAATACAACTGTACACAATAAGTGATCACAACTGTACACAATAAGTAATCACAACTGTACACAATAAGTAAACACAACTGTACACAATAAGTAAATACAACTGTACACAATAAGTGATCACAACTGTACACAATAAGTAATCACAACTGTACACAATAAGTAATCACAACTGTACACAATAAGTAATCACAACTGTACACAATAAGTAAACACAACTGTACACAATAAGTAAATACAACTGTACACAATAAGTAAATACAACTGTACACAATAAGTAAACACAACTGTACACAATAAGTGATCACAACTGTACACAATAAGTAAATACAACTGTACACAATAAGTAAACACAACTGTACACAATAAGTGATCACAACTGTACACAATAAGTAAATACAACTGTACACAATAAGTGATCACAACTGTACACAATAAGTAAACACAACTGTACACAATAAGTGATCACAACTGTACACAATAAGTAAATACAACTGTACACAATAAGTGATCACAACTGCACACAATAAGTAATCACAACTGTACACAATAAGTAAACACAACTGTACACAATAAGTGATCACAACTGTACACAATAAGTAAATACAACTGTACACAATAAGTAAATACAACTGTACACAATAAGTGATCACAACTGTACACAATAAGTAATCACAACTGTACACAATAAGTAAACACAACTGTACACAATAAGTAAACACAACTGTACACAATAAGTAAACACAACTGTACACAATAAGTAAACACAACTGTACACAATAAGTAAACACAACTGTACACAATAAGTAAACACAACTGTAAACAATAAGTAAACACAACTGTACACAATAAGTAATCACAACTGTACACAATAAGTAATCACAACTGTACACAATAAGTAAACACAACTGTACACAATAAGTGATCACAACTGCACACAATAAGTAATCACAACTGTACACAATAAGTAATCACAACTGTACACAATAAGTAAACACAACTCTACACAATAAGTGATCACAACTGTACACAATAAGTAATAACAACTGTACACAATAAGTAATCACAACTGTACACAATAAGTAATCACAACTGTACACAATAAGTGAGCAAAACTGTACACAGTAAGTAATCACAACTGTACACAATAAGTGAGCAAAACTGTACACAATAAGTAAACACAACTGTACACAATAAGTAAACACAACTGTACACAATAAGTAATCACAACTGTACACAATAAGTAAACACAACTGTACACAATAAGTAAACACAACTCTACACAATAAGTGATCACAACTGTACACAATAAGTAATCACAACTGTACACAATAAGTAATCACAACTGTACACAATAAGTAATAACAACTGTACACAATAAGTAATCACAACTGTACACAATAAGTAATCACAACTGTACACAATAAGTAATCACAACTGTACACAATAAGTAATAACAACTGTACACAATAAGTAATCACAACTGTACACAATAAGTAATCACAACTGTACACAATAAGTAATAACAACTGTACACAATAAGTAATAACAACTGTACACAATAAGTAATCACAACTGTACACAATAAGTAATCACAACTGTACACAATAAGTAATCACAACTGTACACAATAAGTAATAACAACTGTACACAATAAGTAATCACAACTGTACACAATAAGTAATCACAACTGTACACAATAAGTAATAACAACTGTACACAATAAGTAATCACAACTGTACACAATAAGTAATCACAACTGTACACAATAAGTAATCACAACTGTACACAATAAGTAAACACAACTGTACACAATAAGTAAACACAACTCTACACAATAAGTGATCACAACTGTACACAATAAGTAATCACAACTGTACACAATAAGTAATCACAACTGTACACAATAAGTAATCACAACTGTACACAATAAGTAATAACAACTGTACACAATAAGTAATCACAACTGTACACAATAAGTAATCACAACTGTACACAATAAGTAATAACAACTGTACACAATAAGTAATCACAACTGTACACAATAAGTAATCACAACTGTACACAATAAGTGAGCAAAACTGTACACAGTAAGTAATCACAACTGTACACAATAAGTGAGCAAAACTGTACACAATAAGTAAACACAACTCTACACAATAAGTGAGCAAAACTGTACACAGTAAGTAAACACAACTGTACACAATAAGTAAGCACAACTGTACACAATAAGTAAACACAACTGTACACAATAAGTGAGCAAAACTGTACACAATAAGTAAACACAACTGTACACAGTAAGTAAGCACAACTCTACACAATAAGTAAACACAACTGTACACAATAAGTAAACACAACTGTACACAATAAGTAAACACAACTGTACACAATAAGTAAACACAACTGTACACAGTAAGTAAGCACAACTCTACACAATAAGTAAACACAACTGTACACAATAAGTGATCAAAACTGTACACAATAAGTAATCAAAACTGTACACAATAAGTAAACACAACTGTACACAATAAGTAAACACAACTGTACACAATAAGTAAACACAACTCTACACAATAAGTAATCACAACTGTACACAATAAGTAAACACAACTGTACACAATAAGTAAACACAACTGTACACAATAAGTAAGCACAACTGTACACAATAAGTAAACACAACTGTACACAATAAGTGAGCAAAACTGTACACAATAAGTAAACACAACTGTACACAATAAGTAATCTAAACTGTACACAATAAGTAAACACAACTGTACACAATAAGTAAACACAACTGTACACAATAAGTAATCTAAACTGTACACAATAAGTAATCTAAACTGTACACAATAAGTAAACACAACTGTACACAATAAGTAAACACAACTGTACACAATAAGTAATCTAAACTGTACACAATAAGTAAACACAACTGTACACAATAAGTGAGCAAAACTGTACACAATAAGTAAACACAACTGTACACAGTAAGTAAGCACAACTCTACACAATAAGTAAACACAACTGTACACAATAAGTAAACACAACTGTACACAATAAGTAAACACAACTGTACACAATAAGTAAACACAACTGTACACAGTAAGTAAGCACAACTCTACACAATAAGTAAACACAACTGTACACAATAAGTGATCAAAACTGTACACAATAAGTAATCAAAACTGTACACAATAAGTAAACACAACTGTACACAATAAGTAATAACAACTGTACACAATAAGTAATCACAACTGTACACAATAAGTAATCACAACTGTACACAATAAGTAATCACAACTGTACACAATAAGTAATAACAACTGTACACAATAAGTAATCACAACTGTACACAATAAGTAATCACAACTGTACACAATAAGTAATAACAACTGTACACAATAAGTAATCACAACTGTACACAATAAGTAATCACAACTGTACACAATAAGTAATCACAACTGTACACAATAAGTAAACACAACTGTACACAATAAGTAAACACAACTCTACACAATAAGTGATCACAACTGTACACAATAAGTAATCACAACTGTACACAATAAGTAATCACAACTGTACACAATAAGTAATCACAACTGTACACAATAAGTAATAACAACTGTACACAATAAGTAATCACAACTGTACACAATAAGTAATCACAACTGTACACAATAAGTAATAACAACTGTACACAATAAGTAATCACAACTGTACACAATAAGTAATCACAACTGTACACAATAAGTGAGCAAAACTGTACACAGTAAGTAATCACAACTGTACACAATAAGTGAGCAAAACTGTACACAATAAGTAAACACAACTCTACACAATAAGTGAGCAAAACTGTACACAGTAAGTAAACACAACTGTACACAATAAGTAAGCACAACTGTACACAATAAGTAAACACAACTGTACACAATAAGTGAGCAAAACTGTACACAATAAGTAAACACAACTGTACACAGTAAGTAAGCACAACTCTACACAATAAGTAAACACAACTGTACACAATAAGTAAACACAACTGTACACAATAAGTAAACACAACTGTACACAATAAGTAAACACAACTGTACACAGTAAGTAAGCACAACTCTACACAATAAGTAAACACAACTGTACACAATAAGTGATCAAAACTGTACACAATAAGTAATCAAAACTGTACACAATAAGTAAACACAACTGTACACAATAAGTAAACACAACTGTACACAATAAGTAAACACAACTCTACACAATAAGTAATCACAACTGTACACAATAAGTAAACACAACTGTACACAATAAGTAAACACAACTGTACACAATAAGTAAGCACAACTGTACACAATAAGTAAACACAACTGTACACAATAAGTGAGCAAAACTGTACACAATAAGTAAACACAACTGTACACAATAAGTAATCTAAACTGTACACAATAAGTAAACACAACTGTACACAATAAGTAAACACAACTGTACACAATAAGTAATCTAAACTGTACACAATAAGTAATCTAAACTGTACACAATAAGTAAACACAACTGTACACAATAAGTAAACACAACTGTACACAATAAGTAATCTAAACTGTACACAATAAGTAATCTAAACTGTACACAATAAGTAATCTAAACTGTACACAATAAGTAATCTAAACTGTACACAATAAGTAATCTAAACTGTACACAATAATTAAACACAACTGTACACAATAAGTAAACACAACTGTACACAATAAGTAATCTAAACTGTACACAATAAGTAAACACAACTGTACACAATAAGTAATCTAAACTGTACACAATAAGTAATCTAAACTGTACACAATAAGTAATCTAAACTGTACACAATAAGTAAACACAACTGTACACAATAAGTAAACACAACTGTACACAATAAGTAATCTAAACTGTACACAATAAGTAATCTAAACTGTACACAATAAGTAAACACAACTGTACACAATAAGTAAACACAACTGTACACAATAAGTAATCTAAACTGTACACAATAAGTAAACACAACTGTACACAATAAGTAATCACAACTGTACACAATAAGTAAACACAACTGTACACAATAAGTAATCTAAACTGTACACAATAAGTAAACACAACTGTACACAATAAGTAATCACAACTGTACACAATAAGTAAACACAACTGTACACAATAAGTAATCACAACTGTACACAATAAGTAAACACAACTGTACACAATAAGTAAACACAACTGTACACAATAAGTAATCTAAACTGTACACAATAAGTAAACACAACTGTACACAATAAGTAATCTAAACTGTACACAATAAGTAATCACAACTGTACACAGTAAGTAAACACAACTGTACACAATAAGTAAGCACAACTGTACACAATAAGTAAACACAACTGTACACAATAAGTGAGCAAAACTGTACACAATAAGTAAACACAACTGTACACAATAAGTAATCTAAACTGTACACAATAAGTAAACACAACTGTACACAATAAGTAAACACAACTGTACACAATAAGTAAACACAACTGTACACAATAAGTAAACACAACTGTACACAATAAGTAAACACAACTGTACACAATAAGTAAACAAAACTGTACACAATAAGTAAACACAACTGTACACAATAAGTAAACACAACTGTACACAATAAGTAAACACAACTGTACACAATAAGTAAACACAACTGTACACAATAAGTAAACAAAACTGTACACAATAAGTAAACACAACTGTACACAATAAGTAAACACAACTGTACACAGTAAGTAAGCACAACTCTACACAATAAGTAAACACAACTGTACACAATAAGTAAACACAACTGTACACAATAAGTAAACACAACTGTACACAATAAGTAAACACAACTGTACACAGTAAGCACAACTCTACACAATAAGTAAACACAACTGTACACAATAAGTAAACACAACTGTACACATTAAGTGATCACAACTGTACACAATAAGTAAACACAACTGTACACAATAAGTAAACACAACTGTACACAATAAGTAATCACAACTTTACACAATAAGTAAACACAACTGTACACAATAAGTAAACACAACTGTACACAATAAGTAAACACAACTCTACACAATAAGTAAGCACGACTCTACACAATAAGTAAACACAACTCTACACAATAAGTAAACACAACTGTACACAATAAGTAATCTAAACTGTACACAATAAGTAAACACAACTGTACACAATAAGTAAACACAACTGTAAACAATAAGTAAACACAACTGTACACAATAAGTAAACACAACTGTACACAATAAGTAAACACAACTGTACACAATAAGTAAACACAACTGTACACAATAAGTAAACACAACTGTACACAATAAGTAAACACAACTCTACACAATAAGTAATCACAACTGTACACAATAAGTAAACACAACTGTACACAATAAGTAAGCACAACTGTACACAATAAGTAAACACAACTGTACACAATAAGTGATCAAAACTGTACACAATAAGTAATCAAAACTGTACACAATAAGTAAACACAACTGTACACAATAAGTAAACACAACTGTACACAATAAGTAAACACAACTCTACACAATAAGTAATCACAACTGTACACAATAAGTAAACACAACTGTACACAATAAGTAAACACAACTGTACACAATAAGTAAGCACAACTGTACACAATAAGTAAACACAACTGTACACAATAAGTGAGCAAAACTGTACACAATAAGTAAACACAACTGTACACAATAAGTAATCTAAACTGTACACAATAAGTAAACACAACTGTACACAATAAGTAAACACAACTGTACACAATAAGTAATCTAAACTGTACACAATAAGTAATCTAAACTGTACACAATAAGTAAACACAACTGTACACAATAAGTAAACACAACTGTACACAATAAGTAATCTAAACTGTACACAATAAGTAATCTAAACTGTACACAATAAGTAATCTAAACTGTACACAATAAGTAAACACAACTGTACACAATAAGTAAACACAACTGTACACAATAAGTAATCTAAACTGTACACAATAAGTAATCTAAACTGTACACAATAAGTAAACACAACTGTACACAATAAGTAAACACAACTGTACACAATAAGTGAGCAAAACTGTACACAATAAGTAAACACAACTGTACACAATAAGTAAACACAACTGTACACAATAAGTAAACACAACTCTACACAATAAGTAAGCACGACTCTACACAATAAGTAAACACAACTCTACACAATAAGTAAGCACGACTCTACACAATAAGTAAACACAACTCTACACAATAAGTAAACACAACTGTACACAATAAGTAATCTAAACTGTACACAATAAGTAAACACAACTGTACACAATAAGTAAACACAACTGTAAACAATAAGTAAACACAACTGTACACAATAAGTAATCACAACTGTACACAATAAGTAAGCACAACTGTACACAATAAGTAAACACAACTGTACACAATAAGTAATCTAAACTGTACACAATAAGTAATCACAACTGTACACAATAAGTAAACACAACTGTACACAATAAGTAAACACAACTGTAAACAATAAGTAAACACAACTGTACACAATAAGTAATCACAACTGTACACAATAAGTAAGCACAACTGTACACAATAAGTAAACACAACTGTACACAATAAGTAATCTAAACTGTACACAATAAGTAATCACAACTGTACACAATAAGTAATCACAACTGTACACAGTAAGTAAGCACAACTGTACACAATAAGTAAGCACAACTGTACACAATAAGTAAGCACAACTTTACACAATAAGTAAACAAAACTGTACACAATAAGTAAACACAACTGTACACAATAAGTAATCTAAACTGTACACAATAAGTAAACACAACTGTACACAATAAGTAAATACAACTCTACACAATAAGTGATCAAAACTGTACACAATAAGTAATCAAAACTGTACACAATAAGTAAACACAACTGTACACAATAAGTAAACACAACTGTACACAATAAGTAAACACAACTCTACACAATAAGTAAACACAACTGTACACAATAAGTAAGCACAACTCTACACAATAAGTAAACACAACTGTACACAATAAGTAAACACAACTGTACACAATAAGTAAACACAACTGTACACAATAAGTAAACACAACTGTACACAATAAGTAAACACAACTGTACACAATAAGTGATCACAACTGTACACAATAAGTAAGCACAACTGTACACAATAAGTAAGCACAACTGTACACAATAAGTAAACACAACTGTACACAATAAGTAAACACAACTGTACACAATAAGTAATCACAACTGTACACAATACGTAAACACAACTGTACACAATAAGTAATCACAACTCTACACAATAAGTAAACACAACTGTACATAATAAGTAAACACAACTGTACACAATAAGTAAACACAACTCTACACAATAAGTAAACACAACTGTACACAATAAGTAAACACAACTGTACACAATAAGTAAACACAACTGTACACAATAAGTAAACACAACTGTACACAATAAGTAATCACAACTCTACACAATAAGTAAACACAACTGTACACAATAAGTAAACACAACTGTACACAATAAGTAAACACAACTCTACACAATAAGTAAACACAACTGTACACAATAAGTAAACACAACTGTACACAATAAGTAATCACAACTGTACACAATAAGTAAACACAACTGTACACAATAAGTGATCACAACTGTACACAATAAGTAAACACAACTGTACACAATAAGTAAACACAACTCTACACAATAAGTAATCACAACTGTACACAATAAGTAAACACAACTGTACACAATAAGTAAACACAACTGTACACAATAAGTGAGCAAAACTGTACACAATAAGTAATCACAACTGTACACAATAAGTAAACACAACTGTACACAATAAGTAATCACAACTGTACACAATAAGTAAACACAACTGTACACAATAAGTAAACACAACTCTACACAATAAGTGAGCAAAACTGTACACAATAAGTAAACACAACTGAACACAATAAGTAATCACAACTGTACACAATAAGTAAACACAACTCTACACAATAAGTAAACACAACTGTACACAATAAGTAATCACAACTGTACACAATAAGTAAACACAACTCTACACAATAAGTAAACACAACTGTACACAATAAGTAAACACAACTCTACACAATAAGTAAACACAACTGTACACAATAAGTAAACACAACTGTACACAATAAGTAAACACAACTCTACACAATAAGTAATCACAACTCTACACAATAAGTAAGCACAACTGTACACAATAAGTAAACACAACTCTACACAATAAGTAATCACAACTGTGCACAATAAGTAAACACAACTGTACACAATAAGTAAACACAACTGTACACAATAAGTAAACACAACTGTACACAATAAGTAATCTAAACTGTACACAATAAGTAATCACAACTGTACACAATAAGTAAACACAACTGTACACAATAAGTAAACACAACTGTACACAATAAGTAATCACAACTGTACACAATAAGTAATCACAACTGTACACAATAAGTAATCACAACTCTACACAATAAGTAAACACAACTGTACACAATAAGTAAACACAACTGTACACAATAAGTAATCTAAACTGTACACAATAAGTAATCTAAACTGTACACAATAAGTAATCACAACTGTACACACTAAGTAATCTAAACTGTACACAATAAGTAATCACAACTGTACACAATAAGTAAACACAACTGTACACAATAAGTAATCTAAACTGTACACAATAAGTAATCACAACTGTACACACTAAGTAATCTAAACTGTACACAATAAGTAATCACAACTGTACACAATAAGTAAACACAACTGTACACAATAAGTAAACACAACTGTACACAATAAGTAATCACAACTGTACACAATAAGTAAACACAACTCTACACAATAAGTAAGCTCAACTGTACACAATAAGTAATCACAACTGTACACAATAAGTAAACACAACTCTACACAATAAGTAATCACAACTGCACACAATAAGTAATCACAACTGTACACAATAAGTAAACACAACTGTACACAATAAGTAAACACAACTCTACACAATAAGTAAACACAACTGTACACAATAAGTAATCACAACTGTACACAATAGGTAAACACAACTCTACACAATAAGTAAACACAACTGTACACAATAAGTAATCACAACTGTACACAATAAGTAATCACAACTCTACACAATAAGTAAACACAACTGTACACAATAAGTAAACACAACTCTACACAATAAGTAATCACAACTCTACACAATAAGTAATCACAACTGTACACAATAAGTAAACACAACTCTACACAATAAGTAATCACAACTGTACACAATAAGTAATCACAACTCTACACAATAAGTAAACACAACTGTACACAATAAGTAAACACAACTGTACACAATAAGTAAACACAACTGTACACAATAAGTAAACACAACTGTACACAATAAGTAAACACAACTGTACACAATAAGTAAACACAACTGTACACAATAAGTAAACACAACTGTACACAATAAGTAAACACAACTCTACACAATAAGTAAACACAACTGTACACAATAAGTAAACACAACTGTACACAATAAGTAAACACAACTCTACACAATAAGTAAACACAACTGTACACAATAAGTAAACACAACTCTACACAATAAGTGATCACAACTGTACACAATAAGTTAACACAACTGTACACAATAAGTAAACACAACTGTACACAATAAGTGATCACAACTGTACACAATAAGTAAACACAACTGTACACAATAAGTAAACACAACTGTACACAATAAGTAAGCACAACTGTACACAATAAGTAAACACAAATGTACACAATAAGTAAACACAACTGTACACAATAAGTAAACACAACTCTACACAATAAGTAAACACAACTGTACACAATAAGTAATCACAACTGTACACAATAAGTAAACACATCTGTACACAATAAGTAATCACAACTGTACACAATAAGTAAACACAACTCTACACAATAAGTAATCACAACTCTACACAATAAGTAATCACAACTGTACACAATAAGTAATCACAACTGTACACAATAAGTAATCACAACTGTACACAATAAGTAATCACAACTGTACACAATAAGTAAACACAACTGTACACAATAAGTAATCACAACTGTACACAATAAGTAATCACAACTGTACACAATAAGTAAACACAACTGTACACAATAAGTAAACACAACTGTACACAATAAGTAAACACAACTGTACACAATAAGTAATCACAACTCTACACAATAAGTAATCACAACTGTACACAATAAGTAATCACAACTGTACACAATAAGTAATCACAACTGTACACAATAAGTAATCACAACTGTACACAATAAGTAAACACAACTGTACACAATAAGTAATCACAACTGTACACAATAAGTAATCACAACTGTACACAATAAGTAAACACAACTCTACACAATAAGTAATCACAACTCTACACAATAAGTAAACACAACTGTACACAATAAGTAAACACAACTGTACACAATAAGTAAACACAACTGTACACAATAAGTAAACACAACTGTACACAATAAGTAAACACAACTGTACACAATAAGTAAACACAACTGTACACAATAAGTAAACACAACTCTACACAATAAGTAAACACAACTGTACACAATAAGTAAACACAACTCTACACAATAAGTAAACACAACTCTACACAATAAGTAAACACAACTGTACACAATAAGTAAACACAACTCTACACAATAAGTGATCACAACTGTACACAATAAGTAATCACAACTGTACACAATAAGTAATCACAACTGTACACAATAAGTAAACACAACTGTACACAATAAGTAAACACAACTGTACACAATAAGTAATCACAACTGTACACAATAAGTAATCACAACTGTACACAATAAGTAATCACAACTGTACACAATAAGTGATCACAACTGTACACAATAAGTAATCACAACTGTACACAATAAGTAAACACAACTGTACACAATAAGTAAACACAACTGTACACAATAAGTAATCACAACTGTACACAATAAGTAATCACAACTGTACACAATAAGTAAACACAACTGTACACAATAAGTGATCACAACTGTACACAATAAGTAATCACAACTGTACACAATAAGTAAACACAACTGTACACAATAAGTAAACACAACTGTACACAATAAGTAATCACAACTGTACACAATAAGTAATCACAACTGTACACAATAAGTAAACACAACTGTACACAATAAGTAATCACAACTGTACACAATAAGTAAACACAACTGTACACAATAAGTAAACACAACTGTACACAATAAGTAAACACAACTCTACACAATAAGTGATCACAACTGTACACAATAAGTAAACACAACTCTACACAATAAGTGATCACAACTGTACACAATAAGTAAACACAACTGTACACAATAAGTAAACACAACTCTACACAATAAGTGATCACAACTGTACACAATAAGTAAACACAACTGTACACAATAAGTAATCTAAACTGTACACAATAAGTAAACACAACTGTACACAATAAGTAAACACAACTGTACACAATAAGTAAACACAACTGTACACAATAAGTAATCACAACTGTACACAATAAGTAAGCACAACTGTACACAATAAGTAAGCACAACTCTACACAATAAGTAAACACAACTGTACACAATAAGTGATCACAACTCTACACAATAAGTGATCACAACTGTACACAATAAGTAAACACAACTCTACACAATAAGTAAACACAACTGTACACAATAAGTGATCACAACTGTACACAATAAGTAAACAC
>CM065676.1:2164437-2201937 GCA_033220385.1 Triplophysa yarkandensis
AGGTTTCATTACTTGTTGAACGGTTGTGTTCAATCTTCATACTCAAACGTCAGCAGAAGGCGGTTCAAGAAAACAAACATTTAAAAAAAAATACCCCATAAGAAACCAGATTTTACACTACAAAGTAAACAAATCATCTTTTCTGAAAATGGTTTTAGCCTATGTCTGTTTTTTTGCACTTGGGTCCTTTTCGTTCGTCAAGGGGCCGGTGAGGATGTCGTTCCGCATGTCGTCTCAGTTATAAGACAATGATTAGCAGTAGTCCTATGTGAATGCATTTATAGGAGTGGCTGTATTGTCTCTTTTGCACTCGCTGTCTTAGACATCAAACTAAAAACGGACACTCCTTCTATACATGAAGGACTGCACTATTCTATTGTATTTGTACATTGTCTGTACGGTTGCGTATACACTTTTAAAGCTACGTTCTATGACATACAATCCCAAAACTGTTCCTCAAGCTTTATATCACACAGATGTACATTTAATTCAGAAAAAAAGATCCCGTATAATTAATAATCCTGTATGATAAACGTCTGTGTAATTTGATTGAGACGTACGTCTTAGAAACCTCTCAATAATGTTACTTAGCAACCACCAGCATCCAGAGGTGCTCTGCATCCCACCGTACCCTTCTGGCATCACTCAGATGTTCTTCAGTAATTGAAAAAGACAAAAATGTGATTGAAAAGATTATATTAGCAATAAAACCTAACGTCTAGTTTTGTGTTTCAGGCTCTGAACAGGGGAATAGCTTCTGTCAAGGAGGACAGGGTGGAGATGCTGGCCAGCTATGGTCTGGCATACTCACTCATGAAGTTCTTCACCGGACCCATGAGCGACTTCAAAAATGTTGGACTCGTGTTTGTCAACAGCAAAAAGGAGAGGACAAAGGCCATCTGGTGCATGGTCGTGGCAGGAGTCGTTGCTATAGTGCTTCATGTTCTTATAGGTGTGACTGCTTTCATGATTCAAACGTGATTAATATAGGACAGCGAATAATCCACGCTTAAACCTTCCATGTATAAACCTTGCAGAAATAGGATTCAGATGTGTTGACGTGCTTTTGTAAGGTGTGTGTGCTTTATTTGAATTAATCAGTAAAAATGATATAAAATGTTCCCCAGCTTATACAGATCTGGGCTACTACATTATAAATAAGCTCCATCATGTGGATGAATCAGTGGGAAACAAGACGAGAAGAGCCTTCCTGTACCTGGCAGTATTTCCAATATTAGATGCAATGGTAAGTGTGATTCTCTATTAATAATCTGTACATGGTTAAAACTGTCTGACCTCAGTTGGCAACAGGTATCGTATAACGCCACACTCCAGTGCTTACTTTGACCGTGGCTTACTGCATGTTACTGTTTACTTTATACACGGTCATACGTTTTCATTATGTTTTGTATAAATTGAAAAGTTGACCTGCCAGAGAGTAATCATTTTTTAAGAAAGTCTCGTCTGGCAATGTCATAAGTTTTACCGTCATATAATTCTGAATATTGTTTGTATGTGCTTTAAAGGCCTGGATTCATGCTGGTATCCTCTTAAAGCACAAGTACAGCCTGCTGGTGGGCTCTGCCTCCATTTCTGATGTCGTGGCACAGGTAACAATGCCTATGTTCGCTGGTATCTCATACCATTGCACTCCCAAAAATGCAATGGTGTGAATATGGTACTTCCAAAATTCCCTGGAATAAATTAAATATTAAAATATCGTAAATTGTCTTGTACAAATTTGTAGTTTTTGAAGGATATGGAAAAAACAGTAGCACAGTTGACAATCTCTCTTAAAGATTAGGTATTTGCCAAACTGTAAATTTAATGTTAAAAATAAATAATACAACTACAAAAAATCGAGATCAAAGTATCAAAATGTTGTTAAGTATAAACGCGTTCTGTAGAGTTGGCTGTGTATTCTATGTAAGAAGATCCGCACTATATGTAGATATAAAAATATCCCATTTTAAGATTTTAAATACATAATGGTTCATTATGTATATTACCTTGTATTTATGTTTATAGATCATCCTAATAACACATCAAACATTCAACATATTCCCAACATGCTATAACCATGTATAAGATTACCCAAGACAATGTATGGATAATATATAATGCTTAACAAATATTTTAGGAGACAACACAACAAGTTTTACTACTGTAGATAAACCATTAGAGAAAGAATGAAGCACTTAACATGTTTTGTATTATTGACACATCTGTTGTAGTGTGTAATTGTACATGTTGGACTTATTTTTGGAACATTTTCCTCCATTTGTTTCGCTCTTCCTGCAGATAATATTGGTTGCCATTCTTCTCCAAAGCAACCTGGAGTGTTTGGAGCCTCTTCTTATTCCCATCCTCTCTCTGTACACGGGAACTCTGGTGCGCTTCACTATCGTAGGACTGGGCTACTACTGTAACGTCCATGACAACACCCCTGAATCGATCAGCGTGGATGAAGGGGTATACATCTTTGTACTCCACCATTTATAAGAGACAAACAACCAAAGGCGATGTTCATGTTTGGCTGTCGTTTCCAGGGGGATGCCACAGTTAGAAGCATGCTTAGTTTCTGGTGGCCGCTTGCCCTCATTTTGGCCACCCAACGCATCAGCAGGCCCATCGTCAACCTCTTCGTCTCTCGGGACCTTCAAGACAGCTCATCAGCGACTGAAGTAAGCAGCCATGCTTGTCATACATAAGACAGTAATAGTATCGCAAGGCACAAAACAAAATTGTTGGCGTTTGTTGCTAGGCGGTTGCTGTCCTCACCGCCACATATCCTGTTGGTCACATGCCCTACGGCTGGTTAACAGAGCTACGAGCCGTCTATCCAGCTTTTGAGGTAATCCGGTTTTCTCATGCCATTCAAACATGGGCGAGATCCTGTCGGAAAGAGTTTTTCATTGTAAGGCATCGAACTTGTTTTTTTTGCGATGGGCATGAATGATTCTTAAAGAAGCTTCTAGAACATGTTGGCAATTGCATAGCAGTGGCTCGACAAGCAAAATTGACGTCTAAGCGTTACGCCAGCAAGAACAGGCAAGAACTAAAAGCTTTGCAACAAACCTTTCCACACCTCCGGTATCAAAATGTTCTGGTGGGATTCGGCTATTTTATAGAAAATGTTTTCCTTCGTTTTAAATCCAAAGTAACACATTTTGGTTTGAGGATTTAGAACGTTCTAGTCCAAACCAAAGAACAAATGTTATTGTTTTTTGCCCCCAATAAAATGCTTACATCTATAATAACATAGCAGTGGAAAAGTCAGTGCCAGTGGTTTTAAAAATGTGACCAAAATCAACTTGTTTGGGTTTTCTTAACATCACCTCTCCGGGTCTGCAAGAGTCATCATGTTTTCATGAGTTTGAATGAAGAACTTAGGTTTGAGAGAACTTGTTTGTGACTGTAAGAACTGTAATTACAGACGAGTGCTCCATGTTTTCCTGACAGATTGGTTTTTGTGGTTAGTGCCACATTGTTGTGTTGGTTGTTGCAGGTTTTATTCTTGAATAAAATGCATTGCTTTTGTACTTTCAAAACAGGTTCTTCCACACAGACACAAGAGATTATCTGAATAATCTGTCTGTATTTTTCCATGTTGATGCGTTGGTATGTCTTAATCGGGACTCCTTTTTTACAGAGTAGTCCTAACAACAAGTTGGCCAGTGGTCAGCAGGTCACCAAATCCCACATCAAGAGATTTACTCTCGGCTGCTTCCTGCTGTCCTCAACGGTGAGATTTCACACACAATCTAAAGGGTTTTTCATAAATAAGTCGTTCCAAAATTTTTTTTTTAATCATGTTATCTACACATTTGATTATCGACGCATGAATGAGGTCTTTTGACTGGTCGGCCTTTCTTATACAGTACAATACATATTTTTCGATCATCGTCATTAATCGTTTCTAAAATAAACATTTATGTCGGTGTAAAATATGTGTGTTTGCCACATATATTTACACTATATGTACCTATAAAATCTCAAACATACATTAAAAAAAGACACGTTTATTCGCGAAAAGAGAACAACAAAGAAAAAACAGATAACAAAACATTTTACAACCATACTTTAGACATTTTAGAACCGTTTTATTGTGTTATTCTTTTGTACTTTTAAAGCAGTTTGACTAATATTAATTTGAATGCATTATAAATAAACTAAAATGTTGGGGTTATCTGTTTTTGCGCGCGAACTCATAAAGTATTGTTATATATAAAAATATAATATTTTATCTATATAATTCTATATAATGTAATAAAAGCCCTGACTTAAGTTGAAATGTCTTGTAAACATATAAAAAACAAAACACGACAAGAGCTGTAAGACTTTGCTTGCCAGTTTTATCTTTGCCGGTCCCAGATATTGCCAACAAGGAAGTGTTTTCATCACGGATCAACATTTCATCACAAGTTTTTCATCACGGATGTGTCGTTTCTTTTCAGCGGCTTGACTTGTAGATGCTTGTTTGGTACACCTCATACAGGGGATTAGAATAAATGGCAAAGAACAGCTCATGTTGGCAGATGTTTCACACCCTCTTCACAGAATAAAAATGAAACGCCTGCAATACCGGCGGAGACGACTCTAAAAACAGCCTGAAGATGTTTGGCTGCTCTACGGCATTACCGTTTTTTTTTTTCACTATTAGTTTAAAGCCAGCAAAGTGATCGGACATGTAATAGAATATTGTTTTTGTTAACAACCATCAAACAACAGGTTATTCACAATATCACCGGCTGACACATTATAGTTTGCAAGGTTAAGTTTGCATTAATGTTCTTTAAGGGTGAAAAACTTGCCAAACTGCACACCCATTGATAAAGCCATGTTGGGTAGAAATGAAGAGTTAACAAATCGTAAAGAAAAGGGAGACATTTACTGAATGTTAATGTCCAGAGCCGGGGTCAAGAAAAAGAGCTGATCGAATGTGAGGGATCTCACACTACAAACAAGAACGTCAGGCCTGAGACAGATAAAGCTCTTTTGCCAGAAGCCGGGAATGCCCCTAGGCAGGGCGTCAAACAAACATGCAATGAGACAACTGCATAATCTAACCATGATGGAATCTTTTAATGCGACACATCTGAAATTAAAGTCAACATTACAAGCACTCGATATAATGGATGTGACATGCATACTTCTGTTTAAATTGAAATGCACTTGTCTCGTCGATTCTATGATTCTCAGCTCTGTTTCATTGTATTCTGGAGCCCGGGTATCTCCGAGCTCATCTTGGTGAATGTCATCGGAGTGGACCCTGAATTTGCACAACTCTGCATCGTTCCACTAAGAATATTTTCCTTCTTCCCTTTGCCAGGTAATGAAAGATCTCTGTCTGATGTCATTTCCTATCCCATGGCAGCTTTGTGATGTTTTGTTTGTGTTGCGCAGTGACGATCCGAGCTCATTTGACGGGATGGTTGATGACATTAAAGAAAACCTTCGTGTTGGCACCCAGTTCTGTCCTGCGCATCATCGTGCTCATCACAAGCCTCGTGGCGCTGCCTTACATGGGGTCAGTACACGGATAACACAAACGCCTCGCCTGTCTGTGACATCATCACTTGTATTTCCTGTTAAACAAAGCACACAGGTTACAGGGTTGCAGTTATAATACAATCTTTAATGTCTTTCCCTTTTAAAAATGTCTGAAAATAAATATGCATAAATTAAAGGAAAGCTGCTGGTTTGATGTATACGCCGATCAGATCTGTGAGCTAATAACCTGTTAACTTTAGAAGTCTAAAAATATGCAACATTTGCATTGCAAATATGATTCCCATATGGTGTATAAATTAAGACTCATAAGTAATGCAAACAGCTAGTTACCTTAAAGGATTGTGATCTTCTGGTTTTCACATTTCGTGTTGATATGATTCATTTAAATGGATTGTAGAATTTACATGATTGGATGGTATGATTTGGTGTTCTGTACATCACAAGGGAAAATATTTTGAGAAATATCATTCGGGGGTTTGTGTTCAGTGGAAGTAAATAGGGATGATTTTTTGTGTTCTGCAGAAAAATGTTATACAGGTTTCGAATGACTTGAGGGCGACATAATGAACGATTTAAATGCTTTTGCCATTGTTCAGGATACATGGTGCAACACTGGGCGTTGGATCTTTACTGGCTGGATTTGTGGGAGAGTCAATCATGGTCGCAGTGGGCGCCTGTTACGTATACAGACAACAGGTTAGGATGAAATATTACAACTGTATAGTTTCTATAGCGCTAAATACACTGGATTATATTTACATTTACATTTAGTCATTTAGCAGACGCTTTTATCCAAAGCGACTTACAATAGTCGAGGAGACAATGAAGCGGTAAATAGCCGATACAACAATAGGTGAACAAGTGCTACAACAATGCTACCAAGTTACACAGAGAGAGAAGTTACAAAAAGTATATATATATATAATTTTTTTTTTTTTGATAGAGTGAGTAGGTTAGAAAAGTAGTGAGTTAGTGAGTTAGATTATATAAAGTCATCAAATTTGCCTTGTTGACCTTGTGCTGTTGTGACTGGTCGGTCACGCTTAAACAAACAGTGTTTCATTCACACTTTGCCAATATTGTACTGAATATTTTATATAAAAAAATTGATGTACAATTTCACCCTTTGTTAAAGGGTTAATTATATAAGACATTTTCTGCATTAATATCGCACACCTTTTTCTGTTTGTTTTGGTCTTTTGCAGTTGGATGTAATATAAGAAGTATTTTTTAATAAAAGTTTAAACACTGTAGAGCTATCAATGTACATATAAATGGGTAGTCAGATGAAAATGTCTCTTTATGTTGTTACGGCAAAGCCATCAATGAAGAGTTCTCTTTTATGCTCTTTTATAGTGTGAAACTAAATAGTGTTTTATTTAATTTTTACAGAAGAAAACACCAGATGCCAATAGGGTTATAGAGGAAAATACCTCCATCCCCATGTGTGAGGTCACATCCCGGTTGGAAGGTGCTGATGAGAATGAGACAGCGGACAGAGAAGAGGAGAACCAGAGTGCGGAAGAAGATGAGAATGAGGGATTGAAAAGAGAAGATGAATGAGCAGGACAGAACTAAAAAGGGATAAACACATAATTCATTGAGAGGATACAGAAGTGGATATCTGGAGCATCCTTACTCTAAATGACAATTAACCATGGGTCAAAAGTTTTTGGGATAAAATTTCCGCCTTTCTACAGTCTGCCTTACTCCCATGTGGAACTGTCAGACACATACACGTCTACATCTAATGCACCCCTGCACTTATAACATCCGTTCGCACCAAGGAAAATGTACTGTTCTGCAGTCTGACATTGAATAATGTCTGCATTATTGTATACAATGTATGCATTGAGATGTGTTATGTTTCCTTAGATAACAGATGATTGTTATCTGGTGAACTTTGACCACTTGAGATATCCGTTCGCAATAACTTGTGTAGGAGCTGTAAAGTTCTAATGATGTGGGCACAAGTTTTATAAATTAAATGATTTATTTTCTATTTATCATACATTACATGTCAAACTGCAGTTCATTAGAGATGATCGCTCTTCTGAATTGATTATTTATTTGGGGTTTTGAGAAAAGCGTTAACTTTTATATTGGTTTCTGCTACTGCGGTCCAGTATTAGCCAGACTGCATGTCTGTTTTCAATTTACTGGGACCATATTATATTCCAATTTTCATTTATTTCATTTTTTTAAGGGAATGTAGCTACACAGCAAAGATCACTGATATACTGTTGTGTTGAATTCAATTTAAATGGGTTATTAATTCAATATTCACATTTACATTTAGTTATTTAGCAGACGCTTTTATCCAAAGCGACAATATTAAATCAACTGTAACACAAGAATGATTGTATTTGATGACATTAGTAAATACTTCAGCCAACATTAACACTGAACATGGTCAAAATATTTATTAACCTTAGTCCTTAATATCAAATGTACTAATACATATTGGTTTGAATCTTTAAATGGTTGGTTAACACATTAAAGTAAATGTTACAAATATTTTTATGGTTATATTAGTTTTAATTAGTAATTAATCTTACCAAATGCAAACCGTGTCATCATTGACTTACACTTGTCATTTCAAACATGTATGATTTACTTTCTTAAGCAGAACACACAAGATATCTTGAAGACTGTTCGGAATCTTCACTCGCATTGATTGATCCTATAGTAAAAGGAAACGGGTGCCACTGCTGTCTGGTTGCCAAATTACTTCAACATTTCTTTGGTGTTCTGCAAAAGATGATGTTTTAACAAATACAAAGAAGTGTTACCAAATCATTGTTACATTTACATTACATTTTGTCATTTAGCAGACGCTTTTATCCAAAGCGACTTACAATAGTCGAAGAGACCAATGGTTGTTCATTGATCTGGGTAGTTATTGCTGCCAGTTTTCTTCCATTTCATCTGAACTTCTAATAGCTTAAAATATAAAATCTATAATTATAAATATTTGTTGAAATTTGTTCCTTTGCATTGTTTGTTTTAAATCAATCTTGTGTGCATTAAACTGAGAGGCTGAAGTGAGTCACATTTTATTTTCATTTCCTTTAATGATCTTTCAGGTCTTAAATAATATCCATTTTACATAACCAATACTGTATCACCAAGCAAGTGTTTTTTTGGCAATAAGTTACTCAGTGTTATTCTGTTGCATATAAATATGAATCAAAAGCAAAACACCAATAAAAATAATGGCATTACTGTGCCTTTATTCTGGCTTGTTGTGCAAGTAGTTTAACTCGGTTATAAGCTAACTATGAAAGTTTTTAAACACTTCTTGGCGTCCGAGGCTTCACCTCGCCAGCAGAGTCTGTAAACGTGATTTATGCATGTTACCGTAAGTCACTTTCAGCATTTAAGAACATGAATGTAAACGTATAACATGACGACAATTGTTTTCTAACAGTCTAACTACAGTTACTGTTAAAGCCTTGATATTAAAATGACACACAAAACCTACAGAGAAAACAGTCAGGGCAGTAAAGATCACGTTAGACATACTCGTACTGTTTAAGACAGGGCATTTTTAAGTAGCAATACTTATTTCAAAATGTCATTTTCCACCGTTAAAAACCTTTTGTATTTTTAGCATACAAATGTGACTAAATCTGTATCAAATGGACTTCGTTAGACCTTAATTCCCTTAACATTCTTCTGAATTAATATTCTCTAAAATTGTAAACGTTTTAGTATTTTTAGCAACAACAGCAAAAATCACGTTTCCAACTGTAATCCAACAGTGCAAAATAACCAAAAAGAAAAGTTTCTTCAGAACCAACGTCACAGTATGTCCAAACAGGCAGCGTGTTAGATGTGCGATTCATTTGGGGGATGAAAAACCTGAGCACTTCTGCTGCTATAAATTCACTTCAATAAAACTCCATCCATCGAACGACCATTAGAACAAAACCATGAGATTTGTTCTGCGAGGTCTCTGTTGTTACTCTAGGTCATTGGGATGTTTCACTGCTGGTGTTGTGCGGCCCTCCTAACAGGGACGTTGTAATGGCGGTCGTCTTCGGTTACGATGCACACGCACGGCCACTCTTGCTTGTGGTCGTCTGGGTAAAGTGTGACGAACTCGACCGTGTCTGTCATGTAAAGACGAAAGGCTTGGATGGTGTGCTGTAAGGCATAGCCCAATAGAAACATCTCTACCTGCAATGCAGAAAATGTGTTTTAACTTTAACAGAATTTTTTTGTTCCTCGAGGTTTTTTCTTTTCCTAAAGGACTTACTTTCTACTGCAGAACCCAAAAGATGATATTTTGAAGAAAGTCGTTAACCAAATAGCAGCGGCAACTATAAACTTCCATTGTATAGACACAAAACCAATGCAAGTGAATGGGTGCCACTGCCAGTTGCCAACTTTCTTCAAAATATCTTCTTTCGTGTTCTGCAGAAGAAAGTCATGCAGAAGATGTTTTAAAGAATGTTGATAACTGGCACCCCTTCACTTTGATTTTGTGTCTTAACACTAGAAATGAATAAGGTGCCACCACTGTTTCGTTACCAACTTTCTTCAAAATATCTTCTTTTGCGTTCTGCAGATGAAAGAAAGTCACGGGTTACGAATAACAGAACTGTAAGTAAAGGGGTTTAACTACTCCTTAAATAAAACATGTATTACTTCATTGTTTTCTCACTTTTGCAAGGTAGTTTAGTTCAACCTCAAAGTTCTTGTTACTTCAATCAGAGTTCTATACCTGTTCAACCCCACCACTGATGCCAATCTGGCTCAGGTGATTGGCCAGGAGGGTTTGTGGGTTTTCGGACGTGTCGCGGGCGAAAAGGAGCCAGCAGAACACAGGCACTTCTTGATCTGCCATCATGTTGCCGTGAAGCTCGATGGCTTTTGCCAGCATCAGAAACTTGAGTGCTTCCAGAAGTCCATATTCCTCCTCTCCACCCTGAAACACCCGCTCACACAAACTCTGCTTCTCCTCTGGATCTTCACAGGCCGATGCTGCTTGCCACTGACACAACACACAACACATTGTTCGTATAAAACACTCATGACACAACTCAATTTAAAGACCACAAAATAACAAACAAAAGAGTAATACTTTTTTCTTCAGGAGGTCCAGATAATATTTCAGCCTCTCTACAGAATCCTTTTCGCTTCCCCAAGTGCAGACTGAAGGAAACACCCATCCACCAACCAGATGCTCCTGAGCTTCAATGACCTCCGGTAACTGTCAAAGTGACAATAAATGTGTTGGACAGCAAATGATAAAAATATTATCCAATAGTTGTAAAAGTTAAAGTGAGTTCACTCTAAATTATAAACTGTCAACATGTACCCCCCCTCTTGTCATTTTAAAACCTGTATGACTTACTTTCTTCTGCAGAACACAGAAGATGTTTCGAATAAAATGTTGGTAACCGAACAGCAGCAGCACTGAATCACTTACATTGTAGGGACACAAAACCAATGCAAATAAATAGGTACCAACATTCTTCAAAATATCTTTTCAGTTCTGTATGTGAAAAGAAGTCAGACAGATTTAAAATGACAAGTGGGTAAATAATGACCACAATCCCTACTTGTTGAACAAACTATCACTAAGTTACAAAATAAAGCAACGGATGTCTTTAAGAAGGACTTTTTTACAAGTAACAGAACTCACAAAATAGCTTTTCTGGAACATTTTTTAATCTAGTGTATAGTCTACCGTTTGACATTGAACATGACCGTGTCCTTCACATGATGGCCTTAGCAAGCGTTATTAGATTACAGAGTTATGCTCACCGACAGAAAGCCTTCGTCCTGCAGCCAGGTGGGCATTTTTGTGCTGGTTGCCAGCACCTGGTACAGCGTGGCTCTTAGGGCACAGTAGTTATCTCCTCTGACCTGTTTCAGAGCACTGAAGCTACGGGACATCTCACTATAACCCTGGATAACAAACGTTATTTCACTAAATGTCTGAATGTACTTCCTACAGTATATGACTACATGATTTCACCTACCTTTCTGATGAGAGCGCTTTTGGCCGTGTTGCCCTTCCATTCTCTCTCACTGTAGGCCAGTAGATCCACTGCTGGCGCTAAACTACTTCTGCTCTCTATGCCGGGAACTAGATGAAAAGGTGAACACGTCAATAGAAAAATCACACTGTATCGATGGTATTGTAATCGAACAAGTGAATCGTTTATACTTGTGAGTTCCAGCACTGCTTTGGATGGCTTGTCTTTGCCGGCTCCCAGTTCGATGTCCTCAGCACCCAGATACAGATCAGCACTCCTGACACAGAAAGAGAAACCAGTCTTCGTATGATATGCACAGATAACACAGTCTGCTTGGCAATGCTACAAGGACAACGTGTAATAAGGGTACAACATGTACAAAACGTGTCTTATTCACTGCAAGAACAGATGCGTGTTTCAGTATGTTTAAGCAATGTTGGAATATATGACTTTAAAAATGCTCCATACTCATCCAACTTCTGCGCTTCCTCCTCTGCGCTCCCTTCCGAAGGCACGGGTAACAACCGCACCTGCACTTTTTCACTGCTGAAAATGACCGCAGCTTTCTGCTTCTCAGAGTTCTCCTGAGCAACACGAGCTTGCTCTTCCAGCTGTTCCTTTTCATCTTCTTGCTTTGGTGTTTCTTGTTCCTGCTTTTCTTTTCTCTCTTCCTTCTCTTCTTGTTCCTCTTCTATTTGTTGATGTTCAGGCTCTTCCCCATCTTGCGGTTCCAGTGACTTCTCCTCATCTTTGATCTCAGGGGCTTTAACAGCAACCGACTCGCTGTAGATGATAAAGTATTGATGTTCTATTTTACATGAATAGCACATTCTTTGAAAGTGAGACTTTTGAATCATCATATTATTTGTGTGTGTGTGTGTGTGTGTGTGTGTGTATTCTTATGTTAATCTTGAGTACCAGCAGTGTAGAATCTCATTGTTCGTACCTCTGAAAAGTCTTTGATTCCCACATTTACAGAAGACAGATCCAGCATCCTTTTAATTATCACACCTTATGAATTATCTTTATTATTCAAACCAGCAAAGCAATCTCAAATTCAAAAATAAATTCCCTTAATAATATTTGTTGGTTTTTATTTAAATGCAAGTGTACACCCCTGCTAGATTAAGAACATTGAAATATGAATATGCTTATGAGGTCCGACTCCACTCTCCTAAAATTTTACAAACTTTTGCCATCAAAATTATACATTTTTAAAATGATTTATGATGTCTGTGTACTGAGCTTATTCATAAACACAAACACTTAAACATGGACTTAAACGCATGTATAGATTTTTTTTTATTTTAAAATAAAATAAAACGTTTAGATTTTTTCTTATCTACATGCATGTATATTTATAAATAAAACCTTAACACGTGCAATAAACAAACCAACATTATGTAAACACAATTCCTAGATGCGATTAATCATTGTGACAGTCCTGACATTAAAACACTACAAAAACACTTAAGAATATTTAAAATCCCAACCGTGCCCAGAGGAGGCATGTTTAAAATAAACGATCAGACCTTGAAACACTGCTTGCCAAATAATAAGAACAAAGTTCACAATTCATCTATAACCTTAAACTCTGTCAAAGGTAACTCTAACCTTTCTCAATCCCAAACCACAGCCCTTCATTTTAGAATGCCAAGAATGTTGTTTGAACCGAAACTTGAGAAGTGCAAAAACAAATCAAGCCGGATGCACATGACACACAAACATAAGGACATTTAATGTAAACTGTGTACGTTTATTGTGACTTATACACCAACGCAGACAACAGATGATGACACAGTAGTGTAAAATTAAAACCTGACATTTGTCTGGCTCGCCGTGATGCATACTTCCTCTTTTGTGTATTCATCATTGTGTTATTTAAGCAGACGAGATAATACTGGTTATAAGATAATGCGATTGTGTTGACAGAGCGAGCTGACAGCAGTGCATGCACTCCATGCTTGTGTGAACTTTGGGAGTTGTGCGTCATCTTGTGGTGACATTGACATCATTAAATACAGGACTGACCTGTTGTTCTCTACGGGACTCGATGCCTCAGAAGCACTGGTGGAGTTCAGGCCGTTGTGCGTGGGTTCTGCAGCCTCGTCCTCCTGCTTTACCATCTTTTCATTCTCCTCTTGGTTTGGGTTCATAACTTCGGGTGCTTCGGTAGTGCTTGTAAAAGACACAAATGTAAATTAAAACCTTTCAGATTTTATGTCATAAACAAAAATGATTTAATCCCGTTACCTCCGGAACGGAGTTTGCTGTGGGGTTTAGTTTAAACCCAAATGAAACACACCTGAGAAGAATTGTCAAGTGATCTTGAAGATTTGGATAAATTGCTTCAGGTGTGGTTGACTAAAGTTAAAGAAGTGTAACAGCTCATGTTAACGCGGCCGATTTTTGAACGCATGTCAATGGAAGAGAAGCTGTTTTTTGCATTGAATAAACTGCTTTGTGGGTAAATGTAAACTTTTTTTATAAGTCACTTTAACAGTGATAAAATGATATCTTTAAACTAAACATGAGGCTACAGCCATTATGTGATTGGCTGATATGCGTCACACGATCCACGTGTAGCCGTTACACTTAATACAATTGTTACGTTACATCGCAACCATAACATGGAAAAATCAAATGATTTTTGGTGTCAATTCAGCCACAGTTACTTATTTTAGTCTTATTGAATTCCAACCCTGTTTTCCTGCTGAACACAAAGGAAGCTATTTTGAAGAATGTCAGTAACGCTGGACGCTTGGGTCAGTAAATTCTGTCACGATTTACTCAAGTTGTTCAAACCTTCATACATTTCTTCAAACAAGTTTGGAACACAATGAAAGATATTTGGAAGAATTGTTTTTGTTTAACAATTCCTGGCATATTTTTGTATGGAAAGGCATAAGAGCATGTCCTATAGCCACTATGTGCCGTTGAACTAAGTTAAAATTAACATGTAGATGTGTTCGGGTCAGGGCTCTTCATGTGAACTTTGGGCAGACTGAACATTGCATGTTTAAGTGAAAACGGCTTCCTGTTTCCGATTAAAATGTTATTTATGATTGGTTGAAGTACTTTACAATCCACTTCGGCTATAACACTTAATACTTTAAAAGTAAGGAATGTGTCACAAAAATGTAAGCCAACCCAAAAATGTAAATTCGTTCATCATTTGTTCATTCATATTGTCTGAACACAAAGATATTTTGAAGAATGTCAGTACCCAAACAATACAAGACCATCGACTTCAATTGTGCGGACTCAATATTTCAAAATATTGTACTGCACAGAAGAAAGAGTCATGGGGTGAAAAATGATGAAAGCACTATTATTTTTGGGTAAACTCGCCCTTTAAATTCAAAAAGACGTGCTAACTTGTTTTGTTTTCTGTACTCCTATTCTTCTTCATTACCTGTCAGTATATGCTGAGGGCTTGGACAATTCTTCACTCTCAACATCTGCTTGTTCCTGACTTGGTTCCTCTTTTGAAGGCATCTCATCTGCAACTGTGACGTCTGAATGCGTTTCAATCTCAACGGTGAGGTTGTCAGAGTCCTTCACCACGCCGTTCTCAACCGCAGGAGAAAGTCCATTAATAACATCCACAACAGGAGATGAAACCTGCTTTATATATTCCTGAGTTTCAGAAGCTTCAGTGGTTTCCTTCTGCAGATTGTCCATCTCAGAACAGGCGTCTTCGGAAAGCTTCTCCTCAACTTCAACTGTTGACTCTTTGATGGGTTCTTCACTAGTAACATCCAAATCTTTTGACTGTTCTGAAGGGCACGAGTCCGGTTGTGTGCTGCTGTTTGTTACTGACACCTCTCCTGTGTCATGCACCTCTTCATCTTTCACATCCGTGATGTCACTCACAGGTTGTTCCTCGGTTTGAAGGGTTTCCTTCTCATCCGCTACATGTGCTTCTGGCGATACCTCAAGAGATTTCTCAGCTTCAAGCGAGGTTGCCTTCTCGACAGGTGTCTCCTTAACACGTGTTTCCGTGGCAGGTGTCTCCTTAACAGTTGCGGGCGTTGAGTCCTGACTTATTGGAGAAACACCAGCTTCATCTGTCGGTGCAGGTGCGACGTCTACTCTTTCAGGTGACCCATGCTGACCCTCGATACCCAATTTGGAGACAACGGCTTCCGCAGGTGCATCCACTGAGGCGTCAACTGCAATGTTTTGGATTTCTTGCACGACTTCTATCCTCGCTTCTTCTGCCGGCGCTTCTGCCGTTTCCATCTCAACATTCGTATTGATTGGAGATGCCAGAGAAAGATCAGTTTGTAAAACAGCGATTTGCGAAGAATAACAACTCTGTTCTTTGGGAGTTTCAGCCTCCGCATTTGGCTGCTTGGTTATGATCGATTCATCCGGCTCTGTTTTGATTTCTTCCTCGTGCCTGGAAAGATATTTGAAATAAATGTCACTGTTAAGAAACAGCATGAACAATGAAAATTACACTTCAAGCGATAGTCCATCAAAATATGACAATTCTGTCATGAATTACTCACTCAAGTTGTAAGAAACCGGTATACATTTCTTTGCTATGATAAATACAAAAGAATGATATTTGGAAGAATGTGTAGAGATTTGTACGGCATCACTGACGACCATAGAGGTCAAATTAACTTTTAATAAAATTTCATATATTTTCTACTATGATGTCGCAGAAATCTCAGTTGAACACATTGTTTTACATATATATCCATGTTTCCAACTGAACAGATTTATTTAACTGAATATGCGGCCACCGAAACAACGCGGCAGAGACAATTTGCTGTGATGAAGCGAACAGAAACCGGGGCCAAGATCGCTTTTGGAGTCGAGTCTTTATTTCTGTGCTCTGATCTCCAAAGGATCTCAGATCTGGGTTTTTTTTATGCTGTGCGTTTTTGTAATTTGATAAATAAATATTTTCATCATTTGTTATTGACTTATTCTTTGAAATGTTATATTAATTATGCCAATTGCAATACCTTGATTTTAGTATACAGTCATAGCCATAAATGCCATGGTACTGATAATTGGCATAATTTATTTCCGTGCTTCGGCTTACAGTTTCCTCTTTTTCAGTTTCGGCCTAGAATTTTCATTTCATTGCAGTGCATCTCTAAATTATTCAGGTCTGCAACAACTTGAGGAATCGATGACCGAGTTTTATTTGTGGGTGGACGATCTCTAAAAGTCCAATTCTAAATGCTAAACATTACCCTTTCTCTGAGATGGGACTGATGCAAGGTTCTGTTCCGGCCTTGGTTGACGTCTTTGATTCAGAGCTGTGTAACAGGCCCTTCGTCTCATCCTCTGTTTGGTCACATGGGATTTTATCTCCACATAATTTCGTGCAACAGTTCCCCATATTGTCACAGAACAAAGCAAATCCTCCCAATAAATCCACTTTTCCGGGGTCAGATTGAAGGATGTCCGGTTATCTGGTGCAGTCTGTTTCCCCCTCCGGAGGTCTAGCCATAAGCAAATGTTACGTCTCCAGACAAGATCCTATGTATCTTGAGCCGATACATTTGAGCAGTGTCTGTAAATAAAATTCACGTGTAAGGCTAAGTTAAACTCCACCTCTGAATATCGGGTCATCTGTTCAGACCTGTAGATAAAAACAAAGACAAAACTCAACATAAATATCACATGGATGTATAACGTCGGGCATACAATCAATCATGAAGTGTCGAATTCACTACGCTACTTAGTAAACTATGGTAAAGTGTTGTAAATAGTAGTAATTTGTATAATTCCTATTGTATACTATTCCGCCAAATTATCTATAGCAAATTAAAATTATAATAAATATATAACTTTACTAGAACATAGGGCTGTGCAATAAATCTTAATCAATTTTCAATGTACATTTTTTTCTTCTAACTATAATCATTGCTAAATGATCCGAGTTAAAAACAACTGTTGCGTCTCATTCAGAATTGCATTACTTTCTATTATTTTGGATTATTTATTTCATTTAAGGTAATCAATAAAGGTGAGGCTGGGTCGGGTTCGAGTCCAAAGGCAATCCTGCGGCCGATCAGCTGTAAGGTGCTTTCTTTTCTTGATGTGGAGCTTAAGTGAAGAGTGATGGATGACATGTGACATGATTTTGCAAATCAACATTGAATTCCAGAAATGGTAGAGCCTCCTTTATAATTTTTAACATTATTTTGTTATTGAAAATGTCTAATTTATTAATTTTCCAAAAATGTATTCACCAACTTATTATCCAACATGTTATCAAGTAAATATTCGTGATCTTGAAAAATGACGGTGATTATTGTTATAATCGAGCAACTTTACTATACGACAGTATTCTGTATAATCTGTGGTGAATACTGAGAATAGTACATACTTTATATTAGTATACTATCTTCATAACAGTCAATCTAACTCTACTGTACCAAGTTCAAAACTATATTCCACTGCTGTTTCTTTAATATCTTGATTGAAATTAGTTTACCTCATTTGAATAATGAGTTAGTAAATAAATGAACTAAAACAATTCTTTTATAAAATAATGTACATTAAATTTGCTAAGATCACACGCCATTCGAGCCATTCATGCTGTAAATTCTACAAAACTTTATGAATACTTTATAAAAATGTAATGAATTTATGAACACAAACTTTATGAATGATGGATTTATCAATGGCTTCAGTACATTTGGCATGCAAATAGTTTAGTGAATATTTAAGGGCTTTTAACCATAAGTTTGTACAGTTTTGCATTGGGAATAAGTGTGTATTGCACTGCATGGCACAAGAATTCCCAACACACAGAATGAAGACTTTGTTAACTGCTGATATGTTGCAATAGTTGTACATCTTAAATTAAATCACACGCTTATTTTAAACCAGCAGACACTTAAAGTCAAATCCGTAAACAAGTTGGATGCATTTAACATGCAAATGCACTTTTATTGTTTTAAAATGAGTCACAGTCAAGTCCGTCAATAGTACAGTCGACATAATATGAGCAGAAGTAATCGTAAGCTTTTCATAAATCATTAATCCTACCTATATGTGGAGCATATCGTCTTTGCTTGACAAGACAAACCACCATTTTTGCCTTGAGGAAGCTTGACGTGTATTAATGGACCATATGTAGTTTCACTTTCCATCTATGAATAAACTCTCAGAGCAACACAGGAACTTTACAGTCACACTGACTCATAATAAAGTCTTATCTATCTAGATGTTATGCTTGTCGACAAAAGATCAAACATGGTAGGACATATTCAGTCTTGTTTATATCATATCACGCTTATTCTTCTTTAAGTAGAGGATCTCAGATTGAAGGAATGTAGTGAAATATGAGTCTGTGCACATCAAACACACGAACAGCCGTGTACAGTCAGTCCAACTGAAAGGCTCAGCTTGAGAGTTTATTTATAAATGTGATGAAACTTAATATCAACTTCCCTTAGAACAGTTACATTATTAACAATATATCAGAGAAATACTTTACATGATACAATTTTGACATTCTTAACACGCCGCTTGTTATTTCAAACCTGTGTGACTGTCATGTGCAGGACACAGAATGAGATATTTTGAAGAAAGTTGGTAACAGAAGAGCAGTGGCACGCATTTACTTCTATTGTAAAGCGGTGCTCGTGAGTGGGTTACCAACATTCTACGTAATATCTTCCTCTGTGTTCTGTGAATGACAGAGCACACAGATCTGTAAAAACTTGAGGGTGATTACGAATTTTCAGTTTTGGGTGAACTTCTTAAACTAGATTTTTTTGTAGATTAAATAACTACATGAACAGCTTTAATTTTCTGAAATCATACTTTAATAGGCACATAAACAAGTGTTACTTATACAATGTTTGTATACACAATACACATACTTTCACAACTGTAAATTGATCACGTAATCATAAGAAATGAATTGAGGCAGAATGCAAGGTACTCGATTTATTTTAGTAAACTGAAGTGTGTGAGTATGGTTTTAGCATCATTTTCCACTTAAAGAAAATTGAGATAATTCATGTTCATGTCATTCAAAACCTGTTCGTTACATTTCCTTCCGTGGAAAATGAGATATTTTGAGAAATGCAAGTCAAAGGAAACCAATTCAGAAGGAATATCTTTAGTGGTTGAAATGACACGACTATGTACATTTTGGAGAAGTGTCCTATAACGGGTTCTCTCCTCTCTGATTTAATATAATGATGACTAACGTTATATAAAGCGGCAATAGAATCCAAATTGTCCCAGTACCACTAAAAATGTGCTTCTCCAAAACCTCAGCAGAAAAGTAAAAGAAGCACATTTTTGTGTAGTCTGTCTAAACTCATTAAATCATCTCATCCATCTTTTAATTGCTGAATGAAACATTTCAGTTCTTCCGGCATCCCTAACTGCGTAACTAAGTCCAAGCAGGACATCTGTAGCTGCTCGAAACTGACGTCTGTGCAGAAAGAACTCGGTGAAGCGATCCTCGATGAGTCTTCATCCGTCCCGCAGCCATCCATCCCTCCATCGTTCCCACAACAGTCTTCGTCTTTATCACAGGCACCGGAATCTCCTCTTTGCTTAACGTTCAGGTCTTCCATGTCCTCCGTCATCTCCGTGACACTGGCTGGAGGTTTTTCCTGGGCTTTCCTTATGGCCTGGATCAGCGCATCCTCGTGTTTCTCGGCTCTCTGCAGCAGATCGCTGACGGACGCCAAAGCCGGGCTTTCAGGGAGCTGAGCCTGACACCAGCATCGCACGGCACTGGAAGAGTTAAAATTACGATCAATATCCAAATTCTATTTCAGTCTCATAATGGGAAACATATGCTTATATAATGTACTGTAGAGGATGGGGTCACATGACCGTCGTCTTGTATGATCAAGTTTGCGTCTAAATTTATTCTGCTTTATATCGTGAAAATCCTTACAACGACCTAACCGAACCGTTCTCCCAAAAATAAAAGTCGTCCTTCACCATTGAGAAGTTCCTACGTATAAACTTGTTAAGAACGTAAAGATATTTAGAAGAATGTCTCCGGTGACGCATAATAGATAGATATTTCGAAGAATGCGCACAGCCAAACAGTTCTTAGACCCCACTAACATTTAATCTCCGACGACGCATAATTGATAGAGATATTTCGAAGAATGCGCACGGCCAAACAGTTCTTAAACCCAACTAACACTTAATCTCCGACGACGCATAATAGAGATATTTCGAAGAATGCGCACAGCCAAACAGTTCTTAGACCCCACTAACATTTCATCTCCGAAGACGCATAATAGATAGATATTTCGAAGAATGCGCATGGCCAAACAGTTCTTAAACCCCACTAACATTTAATCCCCGACGACGCATAATAGATAGAGATATTTCGAAGAATGCGCACAGCCAAACAGTTCTTAGACCCCACTAACATTTAATCTCCGACGACGCATAATAGATAGAGATATTTCGAAGAATGCGCACAGCCAAACAGTTCTTAGACCCCACTAACACTTAATCTCCGACGACGCATAATAGATAGATATTTCGAAGAATGCGCACAGCCAAACAGTTCTTAGACCCCACTAACACTTAATCTCCGACGACGCATAATAGATAGAGATATTTTGAAGAATGCGCACAGCAAAACAGTTCTTAGACCCCACTAACACTTTATCTCCGACGACGCATAATAGATAGAGATATTTCGAAGAATGCGCACGGCCAAACAGTTCTTAAACCCAACTAACACTTAATCTCCGACGACGCATAATAGAGATATTTCGAAGAATGCGCACAGCCAAACAGTTCTTAGACCCCACTAACATTTCATCTCCGAAGACGCATAATAGATAGATATTTCGAAGAATGCGCATGGCCAAACAGTTCTTAAACCCCACTAACATTTAATCCCCGACGACGCATAATAGATAGAGATATTTCGAAGAATGCGCACAGCCAAACAGTTCTTAGACCCCACTAACATTTAATCTCCGACGACGCATAATAGATAGAGATATTTCGAAGAATGCGCACAGCCAAACAGTTCTTAGACCCCACTAACACTTAATCTCCGACGACGCATAATAGATAGATATTTCGAAGAATGCGCACAGCCAAACAGTTCTTAGACCCCACTAACACTTAATCTCCGACGACGCATAATAGATAGAGATATTTTGAAGAATGCGCACAGCAAAACAGTTCTTAGACCCCACTAACACTTAATCTCCGACGACGCATAACAGATAGAGATATTTCGAAGAATGCGCACAGCCAAACAGTTCTTAGACCCCACTAACACTTAATCTCCGACGACGCATAATAGATAGAGATATTTCGAAGAATGCGCACAGCCAAACAGTTCTTAGACCCCACTAACACTTAATCTCCGACGACGCATAACAGATAGAGATATTTCGAAGAATGCGCACAGCCAAACATTTCTTAGACCCCACTAACACTTAATCTCCGACGACGCATAACAGATAGAGATATTTCGAAGAATGCGCACAGCCAAACAGTTCTTAGACCCCACTATCATTTCATCTCCGACGACGCATAATAGAAAGAGATATTTAGAAGAATGCGCACAGCCAAACAGTTCTTAGACCCCACTAACACTTAATCTCCGACGACGCATAACAGATAAAGATATTTCGAAGAATGCGCACAGCCAAACAGTTCTTAAACCCCACTAACACTAAATCCCCGACGACGCATAACAGATAGAGATATTTCGAAGAATGCGCACAGCCAAACAGTTCTTAAACCCCACTAACACTAAATCCCCGACGACGCATAATAGATAGAGATATTTCGAAGAATGCGCACAGCCAAACAGTTCTTAAACCCCACTAACACTAAATCCCCGACGACGCATAACAGATAGAGATATTTCGAAGAATGCGCACAGCCAAACAGTTCTTAAACCCCACTAACATTTAATCTCCGACGACGCATAACAGATAGAGATATTTCGAAGAATGCGCACAGCCAAACAGTTCTTAGACCCCACTATCATTTCATCTCCGACGACGCATAATAGATAGAGATATTTAGAAGAATGCGCACAGCCAAACAGTTCTTAGACCCCACAAACACTTAATCTCCGACGACGCATAATAGAAAGAGATATTTCGAAGAATGCGCACAGCCAAACAGTTCTTAAACCCCACTAACACTTAATCCCCGACGACGCATAACAGATAAAGATATTTCGAAGAATGCACACAGCCAAACAGTTATTAGACCCCACTAACATTTCATCTCCGACAACGCATAATAGATAGAGATATTTCGAAGAATGCGCACAGCCAAACAGTTCTTAGACCCCACTAACACTTAATCTCCGACGACGCATAACAGATAGAGATATTTCGAAGAATGCGCACAGCCAAACAGTTCTTAGACCCCACTATCATTTCATCTCCGACGACGCATAATAGATAGAGATATTTAGAAGAATGCGCACAGCCAAACAGTTCTTAGACCCCACAAACACTTAATCTCCGACGACGCATAATAGAAAGAGATATTTCGAAGAATGCGCACAGCCAAACAGTTCTTAAACCCCACTATCATTTCATCTCCGACGACGCATAATAGATAGAGATATTTAGAAGAATGCGCACAGCCAAACAGTTCTTAAACCCCACTAACACTTAATCTCCGACGACGCATAACAGATAGAGTTATTTCGAAGAATGCGCACAGCCAAACAGTTCTTAAACCCCACTATCATTTCATCTCCGACAACGCATAACAGATAAAGATATTTCGAAGAATGCGCACAGCCAAACAGTTCTTAGACCCCACTAACACTTAATCCCCGACGACGCATAACAGATAAAGATATTTCGAAGAATGCGCACAGCCAAACAGTTCTTAAACCCCACTAACACTAAATCCCCGACGACGCATAACAGATAAAGATATTTCGAAGAATGCGCATGGCCAAACAGTTCTTAAACCCCACTAACACTAAATCCCCGACGACGCATAACAGATAGAGATATTTCGAAGAATGCGCACAGCCAAACAGTTCTTAAACCCCACTAACACTAAATCCCCGACGACGCATAACAGATAGAGATATTTCGAAGAATGCGCACAGCCAAACAGTTCTTAAACCCCACTAACACTAAATCCCCGACGACGCATAATAGAAAGAGATATTTCGAAGAATACGCACAGCCAAACAGTTCTTAGACCCCACTAACACTAAATCCCCGACGACGCATAATAGATAGAGATATTTCGAAGAATGCGCACAGCCAAACAGTTCTTAAACCCCACTAACACTTAATCTCCGACGACGCATAACAGAGAGATATTTCGAAGAATGTAAGCCACAAAAGTCCACCACCGCAGCGGTTGTCAAGGTGTGCCAGGCATTCTTCCAAATATCTTCTTCTGCGAAAATCCGCAGCATCTTCATGTCAGAGTGAGATTCTAAGAGGCGATGACGTCACAAGGTCAGGCGCTTACCTCATCATCCCTCTGACGTGGGCGACGGCTCTGACTCTGCTCACTTCCTGTCTGTATCCGTCATTGAAGGCCGCCTGCAGTGCCGCCTTCCGGCCGGCGTCCATCCCGTCTCTGAAACCATCCTGACACAAACCTCTCTCTGCTTACAGACTGTCGTCCTCTAACCCCGCGGCCACAGAAACAAACATGTCTGCTCCCCTCACTTACCTTTGTGCGCTTCTCCATGTTGTGTTTCCATTCTTTGTTCAGCAGGTCTCCGTCGTCCACGTCATCGTCGAACGCATCCTCGACACGCGTCACAGACTCGATCCACGACATGACACTTCCGGTCTGCTGAGGAGCGCGCGCGACGAGTTTGTGACGCTTCGGCCTTCACGAGCACGTGCGAGTGCGAGTGACGTCATCGGCGTGTTTCTTCTTCGTCTGTTCGCTCGAGGAACAACACAGCGCCGCCTGCCGGAAGTTACACACACACACACACGTGTCAGATATTAATATCACATGTTACACACACACACACACACACGTGTCAGATATTAATATCACATGTTACACACACACACACACACACACGTGTCAGATATTAATATCACATGTTACACACACACACACACACGTGTCAGATATTAATATCACATGTAACACACACACACACGTGTCAGATATTAATATCACATGTTACACACACACACACACACACGTGTCAGATATTAATATCACATGTTACACACACACACACGTGTCAGATATTAATATCACATGTTACACACACACACACACACACGTGTCAGATATTAATATCACATGTTACACACACACACACACACACACACACACACGTGACAGATATTAATATCACATGTTACACACACACACACACACACACACACACACGTGACAGATATTAATATCACATGTCACACACACACGTGTCAGATATTAATATCACATGTTACACACACACACACACACACGTGTCAGATATTAATATCACATGTTACACACACACACACACACACACGTGTCAGATATTAATATCACATGTTACACACACACACACACACGTGTCAGATATTAATATCACATGTAACACACACACACACGTGTCAGATATTAATATCACATGTTACACACACACACACACACACGTGTCAGATATTAATATCACATGTTACACACACACACACGTGTCAGATATTAATATCACATGTTACACACACACACACACACACGTGACAGATATTAATATCACATGTTACACACACACACACACACACACACACACACGTGACAGATATTAATATCACATGTCACACACACACGTGTCAGATATTAATATCACATGTTACACACACACACACACACACGTGACAGATATTAATATCACATGTTACACACACACACACACACGTGTCAGATATTAATATCACATGTTACACACACACACACACACACACGTGTCAGATATTAATATCACATGTTACACACACGTGTCAGATATTAATATCACATGTTACACACACACACACACACACACACGTGTCAGATATTAATATCACATGTTACACACACGTGTCAGATATTAATATCACATGTAACACACACACACACACGTGTCAGATATTAATATCACATGTCACACACACACACACGTGTCAGATATTAATATCACATGTTACACACACACACACACACACACGTGTCAGATATTAATATCACATGTTACACACACGTGTCAGATATTAATATCACATGTAACACACACACACACACGTGTCAGATATTAATATCACATGTCACACACACACACACGTGTCAGATATTAATATCACATGTAACACACACACACACACGTGTCAGATATTAATATCACATGTCACACACACACACACGTGTCAGATATTAATATCACATGTAACACACACGTGTCAGATATTAATATCACATGTAACACACACACACACGTGACAGATATTAATATCACATGTAACACACACGTGTCAGATATTAATATCACATGTTACACACACGTGTCAGATATTAATATCACATGTAACACACACGTGTCAGATATTAATATCACATGTAACACACACGTGTCAGATATTAATATCACATGTAACACACACGTGTCAGATATTAATATCACATGTTACACACACGTGTCAGATATTAATATCACATGTTACACACACACACACGTGTCAGATAGTAATATCACATGTAACACACACGTGTCAGATATTAATATCACATGTAACACACACGTGTCAGATATTAATATCACATGTTACACACACGTGTCAGATATTAATATCACATGTTACACACACACACACGTGTCAGATATTAATATCACATGTAACACACACGTGTCAGATATTAATATCACATGTTACACACACACACACACACACACGTGTCAGATATTAATATCACATGTAACACACACGTGTCAGATATTAATATCACATGTAACACACACGTGTCAGATATTAATATCACATGTAACACACACACACACACGTGTCAGATATTAATATCACATGTAACACACACGTGTCAGATATTAATATCACATGTAACACACACGTGTCAGATATTAATATCACATGTAACACACACGTGTCAGATATTAATATCACATGTAACACACACGTGTCAGATATTAATATCACATATAACACACACGTGTCAGATATTAATATCACATGTTACACACACGTGTCAGATATTAATATCACATGTAACACACACGTGTCAGATATTAATATCACATGTAACACACACTATCACATGTTACACACACGTGTCAGATATTAATATCACATGTAACACACACGTGTCAGATATTAATATCACATGTAACACACACGTGTCAGATATTAATATCACATGTAACACACACGTGTCAGATATTAATATCACATGTAACACACACGTGTCAGATATTAATATCACATGTTACACACACGTGTCAGATATTAATATCACATGTTACACACACGTGTCAGATATTAATATCACATGTAACACACACGTGTCAGATATTAATATCACATGTTACACACACGTGTCAGATATTAATATCACATGTAACACACACGTGTCAGATATTAATATCACATGTTACACACACGTGTCAGATATTAATATCACATGTAACACACACGTGTCAGATATTAATATCACATGTAACACACACGTGTCAGATATTAATATCACATGTAACACACACGTGTCAGATATTAATATCACATGTAACACACACGTGTCAGATATTAATATCACATGTAACACACACGTGTCAGATATTAATATCACATGTAACACACACACGTGTCAGATATTAATATCACATGTTACACACACGTGTCAGATATTAATATCACATGTAACACACACGTGTCAGATATTAATATCACATGTAACACACACGTGTCAGATATTAATATCACATGTTACACACACGTGTCAGATATTAATATCACATGTTACACACACGTGTCAGATATTAATATCACATGTAACACACACGTGTCAGATATTAATATCACATGTTACACACATGTGTCAGATATTAATTTCAAATGTTACACACACGTGTCAGATATTAATATCACATGTTACACACACGTGTCAGATATTAATATCACATGTAACACACACGTGTCAGATATTAATATCACATGTAACACACACACACACACGTGTCAGATATTAATATCACATGTAACACACACGTGTCAGATATTAATATCACATGTAACACACACGTGTCAGATATTAATATCACATGTAACACACACGTGTCAGATATTAATATCACATGTTACACACACGTGTCAGATATTAATATCACATGTTACACACACGTGTCAGATATTAATATCACATGTAACACACACGTGTCAGATATTAATATCACATGTTACACACACGTGTCAGATATTAATATCACATGTAACACACACGTGTCAGATATTAATATCACATGTAACACACACGTGTCAGATATTAATATCACATGTAACACACACGTGTCAGATATTAATATCACATGTTACACACACGTGTCAGATATTAATATCACATGTAACACACACGTGTCAGATATTAATATCACATGTTACACATACGTGTCAGATATTAATATCACATGTTACACACACGTGTCAGATATTAATATCACATGTTACACACACGTGTCAGATATTAATATCACATGTAACACACACGTGTCAGATATTAATATCACATGTTACACACACGTGTCAGATATTAATTTCAAATATTACACACACGTGTCAGATATTAATATCACATGTTACACACACGTGTCAGATATTAATATCACATGTAACACACACGTGTCAGATATTAATATCACATGTAACACACACACACAAACACGTGTCAGATATTAATATCACATGTAACACACACGTGTCAGATATTAATATCACATGTAACACACACGTGTCAGATATTAATATCACATGTAACACACACGTGTCAGATATTAATATCACATGTAACACACACGTGTCAGATATTAATATCACATGTCACACACACGTGTCAGATATTAATATCACATGTTACACACACGTGTCAGATATTAATATCACATGTAACACACACGTGTCAGATATTAATATCACATGCTATACACCAGGCCTGGTCAGACATGTGAAGAAAAAATGTCCTGTTTGTATTAAATATAAATTTATTGTCTATATAAAACAAGACAGAGGAGAATTACCAAAAGATATGAACATGTCTGACACCGTTGAATGAATAACTGTTCATTTATCTTTAATTAATTTAAAGGTTTAAACAGTTCACCTTTAAAGTTTAATTTATTATAAGAATATTATTTGAATTGTACATTACTTAGATTATGAATGTACATTTTAAATTTACTTTTGTGCATTTAAGAGGCAATTTCATGCAAAGGAAACTACATGACTTATGAAACCATGAAGCACTTTATCACCATAGTGCAGTGAGCAAAGATAATGCTTATTAGTGTTCACAGAACTACAACAATACCTGCCGAGAGAAGGAGAATAGAGTCCAATAGAGTCGAATAGAATAGAATAGAATAGAATTGAGTCGAATAGAGTAGAGTAGAATAGAGTTGAATAGAATAGAGTCGAATAGAATAGAATAGAGTCGAATAGAATAGAATAGAATAGAATAGAGTCAAATAGAATAGAGTCGAATAGAATAGAGTATAATAGAGTAGAGTAGAGTAAACTAGAGTAGAGTATAATAGAGTAGAGTATAATGGAGTGGAGTATAATAGAGTAGAGTATAATAGAGTAGAGTATAATAGAGTAGAGTATAATGGAGTGAAGTATAATAGAGTAGAGTATAATAGAGTAGAGTAAACTAGAGTAGAGTATAATAGAGTAGAGTAAACTAGAGTAGAATATAATAGAGTAGAGTAGAGTATAATAGAGTAGAGTATAATGGAGTGGAGTATAATAGAGTAGAGTATAATGGAGTGGAGTATAATGGAGTGGAGTATAATAGAGTAGAGTATAATAGAGTAGAGTAAACTAGAGTAGAGCATAATAGAGTAGAGTAGAGTAGAGTATAATAGAGTAGAGTAAACTAGAGTAGAGTAAACTAGAGTAGAGTATAATAGAGTAGAGTAGAGTATAATAGAGTAGAGTAGAGTACAATAGAGTAGAGTACAATAGAGTAGAGTATAAAAGAGTAGAGTATAAAAGAGTAGAGTAGAGTATAATGGAGTGGAGTATAATAGAGTAGAGTATAACGGAATAGAGTAGGGTATAATAGAGTAGAGTATAATAGAGTAGAGTAGAGTAGACTATAATAGAGTAGAGTATAACGGAATAGAGTAGAGTATAATAGAGTAGAGTATAATAGAGTAGAGTATAATAGAGTAGAGTATAAAAGAGTAGAGTATAATAGAATAGAGTATAATAGAGTAGAGTAGAGTATAATAGAGTAGAGTATAATAGAGTAGAGTAGAGTATAATAGAGTAGAGTATAATAGAGTAGATTATAATGGAGTGGAGTATAATAGAGTAGAGTATAATAGAGTAGATTATAATGGAGTGGAGTATAATAGAGTAGAGTATAATAGAGTAGAGTAGAGTAGACTATAATAGAGTATAGTAGAGTAGAGTATAAAAGAGTAGAGTAGAGTACAATAGAGTAGAGTAGAGTACAATAGAATAGAATACAGTTGAGTAGAGCACAATAATATGGAATACAGTAGAGTATAATATAGTAGATTATAATGGAGTGGAGTATAATAGAGTAGAGTAGAGTAGAGTAGATTATAATAGAGTATAGTAGAGTAGAGTATAATAGAGTAGAGTATAATAGAGTAGAGTATAATAGAGTAGAGTATAATGGAGTGGAGTATAATAGAGTAGAGTATAATAGAGTAGAGTAGATTATAATAGAGTGTAGTAGAGTAGAGTATAATAGAGTAGAGTACAATAGAGTAGAGTATAATAGAGTAGAGTATAATAGAGTAGAGTATAATAGAGTAGAGTATAATGGAGTGGAGTATAATAGAGTAGAGTATAACGGAATAGAGTAGGGTATAATAGAGTAGAGTAGAGTATAATAGAGTAGAGTATAATAGAGTAGAGTAGAGTATAATAGAGTAGAGTATAATAGAGTAGATTATAATGGAGTGGAGTATAATAGAGTAGAGTATAATAGAGTAGATTATAATGGAGTGGAGTATAATAGAGTAGAGTATAATAGAGTAGAGTAGACTATAATAGAGTATAGTAGAGTAGAGTATAATAGAGTAGAGTAGAGTACAATAGAGTAGAGTAGAGTACAATAGAATAGAATACAGTTGAGTAGAGCACAATAATATGGAATACAGTAGAGTATAATATAGTAGATTATAATGGAGTGGAGTATAATAGAGTAGAGTATAATAGAGTAGAGTAGATTATAATAGAGTATAGTAGAGTAGAGTATAATAGAGTAGAGTATAATAGAGTAGAGTATAATGGAGTGGAGTATAATAGAGTAGAGTATAATAGAGTAGAGTAGATTATAATAGAGTACAGTAGAGTAGAGTATAATAGAGTAGAGTACAATAGAGTAGAGTATAATAGAGTAGAGTATAATAGAGTAGAGTATAATGGAGTGGAGTATAATAGAGTAGAGTATAACGGAATAGAGTAGGGTATAATAGAGTAGAGTAGAGTATAATAGAGTAGAGTATAATAGAGTAGAGTAGAGTATAATAGAGTAGAGTATAATAGAGTAGATTATAATGGAGTGGAGTATAATAGAGTAGAGTATAATAGAGTAGATTATAATGGAGTGGAGTATAATAGAGTAGAGTATAATAGAGTAGAGTAGAGTAGACTATAATAGAGCATAGTAGAGTAGAGTATAATAGAGTAGAGTAGAGTACAATAGAGTAGAGTAGAGTACAATAGAATAGAATACAGTTGAGTAGAGCACAATAATATGGAATACAGTAGAGTATAATATAGTAGATTATAATGGAGTAGAGTATAATATAGTAGATTATAATGGAGTAGAGTATAATATAGTAGATTATAATGGAGTAGAGTATAATATAGTAGATTATAATGGAGTAGAGTATAATATAGTAAATTATAATGGAGTAGAGTATAATAGAGTAGAGTATAATAGAGTAGAGTAGAGTAGATTATAATAGAGTATAGTAGAGTAGAGTAGAGTAGATTATAATAGAGTATAGTAGAGTAGAGTATAATAGAGTAGAGTACAATAGAGTAGAGTAGAGTACAATAGAATAGAATACAGTTGAGTAGAGCACAATAATATGGAATACAGTAGAGTATAATAGAGTAGAGTATAATAGAGTAGAGTACAATAGAGTAGAGTATAAAAGAGTAGAGTATAATAGAGTAGAGTAGAGTAGATTATAATAGAGTATAGTAGGGTAGAGTATAATAGAGTAGAGTAGAGTAGATTATAATAGAGTAGAGTAGAGTAGAGTATAATAGAGTAGAGTACAATAGAGTAGAGTAGAGTACAATAGAATAGAATACAGTTGAGTAGAGCACAATAATATGGAATACAGTAGAGTATAATAGAGTAGAGTATAATAGAGTAGAGTACAATAGAGTAGAGTATAAAAGAGTAGAGTATAATAGAGTAGAGTAGATTATAATAGAGTATAGTAGGGTAGAGTATAATAGAGTAGAGTAGAGTAGATTATAATAGAGTATAGTAGAGTAGAGTATAATAGAGTAGAGTACAATAGAATAGAATACAGTTGAGTAGAGCACAATAATATGGAATACAGTAGAGTATAATAGAGTAGAGTAGAGTAGAGTAAATCATTTATTATACTATCAATATATTTATGAATACTAAGTGTAACAGTATTCTTATAATAAAATATTATGTCATTGTGCTCTATTCCTCTGACAGTGTATGGCCTGTAGATGGTGCTGAATGCACATCAAACAGAATTGACTTGTGTCTTCACACAGATTTAGAACTTTAAGTCAACTGTGAAAGAATATTCAGTTTAATGTAATTATTCTCTAACACAAACAACGATTCTGGCCCAATATCCTGTTCTCTAAATGACAATATTTTCATGAAGAACTCATTTAATCAGCATCTTATTGAAATGAGCATTGCAGAAGACAGAAGTCAATAAAATCATTAATAACTGATGATAACATTTAAGGAAAACACTTAATTAGACATTCAAGCCAAAGACAGTAATTACTTCTTCCTCCTGACACTCTGAGACCAATTAGACAAATTGAAAGATAGAACAATTTTCAGATTAGTGAAACCTTATTAGATCAATACATTAATGAAAGCGTCAACATGACTTAAGAAACAAGGCCTTATTCTGAATAAGTGTCAGCTTTAATGAGAAGAATTCTGTCATCTGCTTAATAAAGAGTGTTATAATCTACCTCAACACAACTTTCACCTTTATAATTATGCTAATGAAAACTTCTCATTAATCTTCCCTGTTATTCTGCTACATGCAACATTTTAAATGAAGTCAACTTGAGTCATTTGTCATCCTCATGATGTCCTGCACACCAATGAATAATCCTGTTATAAATAATGTCTGATAATAGACCCAATTTTACAGACGGATGTGATGTTTCAAACAGTGAAGTGGCACAGCGGTGAGACTTTTATAAGAAGAGAATCATCTTCTATTTCCCGGTGGGTAGAAATGGATCCATTTAGAGTTCTTTTCCCAGCGTTAGCACTTTATTCAGGGCTGATATCAAGTGTGGAAAATCCCAATTCATCACAGGTGCTGGAAACCTGCAGGAATCTATGCTGAATTTAATTGAAAAACCAACAAGTACAGCGATGTGAGAGGGTCTGAATGGTAAAGTTAAACAGTTACAGTAAGCGGGTTAAAGCTTACAGCAAACGTTCACTTTTTACAGAATACCCACATGTATGATTTCAGCGGCAATAACAAAAAATAATCATTGCATGACCCAAACATAATTTCTGTTTGACCTTAATCTAATAATCCAATACAATTATTCGTGTACATTTATAATAAAGGAATTATTTGATCAAATAGAAAAATTATTTTGTCATACATACCATAGAGTTGTTCCTAATTTGTAAAAATGTCTTGATGAACATAGAAAAAGATATTTGGAAAAATGCCTATAGCCAGACAGTTCTTGGACCGCATTGACAACCGTGGTGACTATAATTTTTAACACAAAGATATTTTGAGAAATGTAGGTCAAAAGTGTCATTATTCCTGAAGTAGTATTCAATGGGGTCTAAGAAATGTTGGGTTACGAGCATTCGTCCAAACATCTTTTTCTGTCCTTACTGTGGATAAAATTTTAAATGTAAATACATTTTAAGCATCTTGAGAGAGTAATTTTTTGCCTTGTTTTTTGTTAACATAGTAGTGTGGTTGTATATGGCTAGTTGAGGAATAAATTGTGCATTTGTCTTAGGTATGACAGAGAAAATTTAGAAAAAAAGCATTTATTTAATTTATATTTAACTATGAATATTTATGTTTGTGTTTACAATGGCATTTACCGATTTATATTTGTTTGGAGATTTCTTTTTCAAGATTTCTTTGTCACATTCTAATTGTATTTAAAATCTGTCGACTGCGCATTATTGCCATTATTCAACACAATATCACAATAAATACATAATGACCATTTATTAAGTTAAAATATCTCCATATGAACCTTATGCTAACATTTACCTGTAATACATTATAAAGAGAGAAGAAATGGCATTGATTAATGTAATGAATTGAATATGAAATGTATAAATTTTATTAAGAAAACTGAAAAATGCTTCATATATGTGTACACACAAATATGCAAACATACTATAAAGACGTCCTGTTTTAAGCTTTTACACATTGAAAAAAATTAAACAGATATTCTTACACTTTATTTTCATTTGCCAAGCACTTAATAATATTTATTCAAAGCGTATTGCGTTTGCACGCCGGTTCTTGTTTTTCGTTCCTTGTACTCAGGTGCTGGAAATCCGTTACAAGCGATGACAAACACATTACCCTCATCAATATTGCATTTTCCCCTTCTTTCCTCCGCACCACAGAGACAAAGAAAAGACGTCCCTGCTTTATTTTAAGATGGGCTATTCTTCGTCTCACGCTTTAAGGGAACACACAAGAGAGACACAGCCGGTGGACAAATGCATTTCACCTCACAAAATGCATTTGCAGGACCGGACAACAACGGCCGGGAGAATACTCCGGAGGGCCGCGGCGAGGGCCTGAAAATGGATTCCGAGGGGCCTGCGGATCCGAGGCTTTCTGCCGCCACACCTTCCCCCAGCATCCCACTCTCCCTTCCTCTCTCGCTCTCCAGGAGAACAAAACAAGCAGCCGGGGCAATCACCTGACACATTTCCATCCAATTTCCACTGCCGAATGTGTTCATTTTCGGGCCTAATGGCATGTCATTTCAGCGGAGCCTTTGGTCAAGAATTAATCCTGGAATCAAAACAGATTTTCCGGGGAGCAATCTTCCATCAAGTATTGATTTTTTTACACTCACGGAGCCTGTACTCCCTAATTTAACCTGACAGCATACTGCACAATGGACTAGAAAGCACCTTGGCGACTCGCAGAGGGAACTCTCTTGCGTTTTCTCTTTCTCTCTCGCTTCCACTTTCTCTTCCTCCCTCGCTTTCTCCCTCCATCCCTCTCTCCCGCCCCCCCTGCTCCCCCGTCCAGCGCCTTTTCCGAGGTGGAGAAAGAGAATTTTAAGGAGAGAGTTTTAAAAACAAAGGACTTAGCCGTGGCCCTACGTGTAGGGATGATGGGGATACATCTCTAATTATGCTTTCGAGTGCATGCCGTCTGAGGCGTGCGGAACCAAGAAGGACTCTTGGAAAGGGAGAAGAGGGGAATTAAGAAAAGGAGGAAAGAGGAAAGAGAGAGAAGTGTTTTCCTGGAGCCATCAGGTGTCATTATGGGCCTGTTGACATCCAGGACTCTCTGTGCAATGCACCTCAGAGATGTCCTCCTCCCCTGTAGCCATTTCTTCTCCTGAGTGGCTGAAAAGGGTTTCATCATGGTTTTGGAGATGATCGGAGGACTACAGGAGTGTCTGAAGGTGCTGGGTGCGACCGGCCGGTAATGAGCGGTGGACCTCCGCGAAAGGATTTCCAAAACCTCTCAACCTGTCTCTCTGGTCGAGGGCTCGGGGCCCTCGGGCAGATTTATGAGTTTAAAAAAGACAAGCGGTCATGTAAAAAACATCTGCATCTTAAACTTTACAAACTTTTCATTCTAAAACACACATCAGAAGAAACTTTCCAACATCTGAAATAACCTACCGTCATGGTTGCATTTACACAAAATATAATTGTTTTGCATTTTTATATTTGCGTGCCCAGAAGTGGGGATGTACATAAAGATGTTTAATGATGGAGAAAAACTTTATCTATGAAATACTCTGAGTCATGTCTGTTCAGGTTGCATCATCTCTGTGATAGCAAACACACGATTCACCATTCACACGATAAACTTCTCCGTGTGAAATAAACCTCTAAATCTCTATACAATATTTTATGTTATGCAACCTTTGTCACATGTCACACAGGAACTTTTCATTTATCTGTAATTATTGTTACCCAGATTGCACTCACAAATCAACACTTAATTGTAATAAAAAGATGTTATGAAACCAAACCAAAGATATCTTGAATAACTGATATCTTCCTTTTATCATCTTAATAAACTTTTCCAGCTTTTGTGAAATGGATTCTTTCCCTCTTATAATTATAAACCTCTGTGATTTCCGTTTGCAGAACACAAAAGAAGATAATTGGAAGAATGTTAGTAATTGAACAACTGTGGTCCACTTTACTACTATTGTACAGACACAAAACCATAGCAAGAGCGTAAATGCAAACACTGTTTAGTCATGCAGGTTATGAGTAAAAAGACGGTTAGTAAATGAGGATTTTGAGCTTAACAAGGTTTCTTTATGGAAAATACAGTCAAAATATTATTTCTTTTGTCTTTTGTTTATTTTCCCATTGTGTTATTATTTTTAATTTTCCATGGCAAAATATTATTCCTATATAAAAAAGTAGTACCATAAATATTATCTTAGTGTAATGTACAGTAGTAGACAAAAGTCGATTATTAACATTATTAAAGATTGTAAATATTTTTACACTGTCTGCTTTGTTTTCTAGAGGGTTTTCTTGACACTTTTGAGTATTAAAATAATAATCCCCATTTTCCCAAATACACTGGAAAATTGTTTTTTGTTTTTTGTCAAATAATTTTGAGAGAAACGTACATTAACTCTGTTAACCATTGTGTTCCCTACCCAAATAAATTGGAGTAAATAAAAAAAAAATGTCTTATTTTACAAAAAATATTCTAAATGTGATTACCTGAATGTTTTAATTCTATACTGTTGATCTAAAGTGTTAGAAATATACAGTCCCATGAAAGTAAGAGCTTTCATTCGATAAATTGCCCCTTTATATTTGTGCGATATATGAAATTGGATATCATATGATTTAACAAAATTAAGCTTTCCATGCGATGCATATCTTCAAATTCTTGCCCACCCCTCTATAAATATACTCAGAAAACCAAGTAATGAAATGTATGGATGTGCAAAACATAAAATCGGCCAAATTGACTGCATGAACTTCGAAGCAGTCCTTAAAACACAGACATCAAACTCGCTACTTTAAAATGATTTCTCAGTCATTAAATCGCCATCCTGTTTACACGGGCCTGCAGCTGGCCCCACATCAGACATCGCCGCCACTCGCTGAACACTAAAACGCCGCTTTAGCAGCTAAAGATAAATGGAGCGGAGGGCAATTGGATCTGTTGTCCCAGTCACATCTCCATCAGCATCAGACGCAGGGGCATTATTTACCCTGCTGATAATGGAGAGGAGAGATGGACAAGGGGAGAGGATTGGGACGGGAGCCCATCCACTGACACCTCAGACAGGCTGTGAGCATCGGTAATTGCCCCTCCGGAGGCAACAAGGTGTGCACAAACAGCCGA
>CM065676.1:2206937-2244437 GCA_033220385.1 Triplophysa yarkandensis
GAGCATTCTGAGCGGCTTTAGGTGAGATCTGTACTTTTAAATATGTTTTTCTGCATTTGGACGGTGTTTGAAAGTCCTTCATCTTATACCTAAAGAATCGCGTGATCTGAAAAGCATTCTGTTGATGTCTTTGTTGTCCTACGTGTCAAGAAATTAAATTACAATAATGATAATAATTAATGTAAAAAATGAATAAAAGTAACATACAAAAATAATTTCTTAATTGAATCTTAATGCGCTGAATGTCATTATTGTGTAGAAATATCTGGTCATTCCTCAATCTGCGTCTTTACAACTGACATACAGTAAAAGTTTAACAATAAAAAAGTGTTTCGTTTTTAAAATCTTTATAAATAAAAGAGATACAGCACACACAGTCAAAAGACAAAAATAACTTGCATAACTCAAGTGATCGAGGAATTCAAATTGTTATACAACTCATCTCATGTACTTTTTTTGTATATATATATATATATATATATATATATATATTCTTAAATGTGAGGAATAATCCTGTGGTTTTGGGAATAAACTGTAATGGAACGAAAGGAAATAAAGTGGTTTGAGAGAATTCCGGCCAAGGTATGAAACAGGTCCTTGGGCCAAATATTGTGTTCTTTGGCTAGGAGGCTTTGGCAACACCATGAAGCAGATTTAAAGACAGCTGTAATGCATGTGGATATCTACGCTATGTTCGCTGAGAATCTCTTTGCAAAATAAAAGTGTGTTTCATAACCCATTCCTGCCACCTGCAGTCTTTCACAAAACACATGAGATGACACCAAGAGAGAATGGCCTAACGCGGACAGCAGAAATGCACAAAACAGACCATTTAGAAATCAACTCTTCAAGATAGTTTGGATCTTGGTGACGGATTAATATTTACATACGTGATAAACAAATAAAAGCTTGAATGTCCCTCCCCTGCACCCCACCACACAGATATTTTCCCAGTAAAAATGTAAAAATGTAAAACACATTTACAATTAAAAAAACCTCAAGAATCAGATGCAACGAACTTTGGTAAGTAGTTTCTTCACCATCCTCGGATTAAATATGACCCTAAACTCTTTGAGAAAACCCTTCCTTTTCATCCCCATACATTTTTTTCCAAATCTTTTTTGGTTTTTGCTTTTGTTTCTCACTTCGTGACGTCACGGATAACATTTGGCTTTTGTCGACAGTCTATCCAGTTGGTGGTGCATTGGACATTACCGGTCCGAGTCTTAAGTCCAACAGTTTCGTCACCCGTGTGTGTTCGTCTCACGTTGACCTAAGGATGTTCCTCCATATTATCAACCAGAGGGTCCATAGGCGCTCCGGGCCCGAGCTCGGGCTGTTTCAGTCTCTTTATGGTGTTTTTCAAAGCTTGCCTCTTATTGCAGAACCACACTCTCACCACCTCGCGATCATAATTCAGTTTCTCAGCGATCTCCGTCATCTCCTGACCGGAGGGGTGAGTATTCTTCTCGAAGTGGCTGTTGAGGATTTCCAGGGCCTGCGGCGTGAAAGACGTCCGCCGCTTGCGCTTTTTGGAGGGCTCGCTGCCGATAAACTCGGTCAGGTTCTGCATACCGGAGCGATGGCGGGCTTCCGCCTCGGCCATCCAGCGCTCCAGCACGGGCTTAATCTTCTGGGCGCTTTTAGGGGTGATGTCCAACTTCTCGAACCTGGCAGGATATAAAAGGCCAGGGTTCAGTTTGCCTGTCAGACTGCTAGCTATAGTGTTCTCTTGGGCTTCCTGTGGTAGGAAAAAGTGGCTTCTCAGGATGGTGTGTCTGGGGGAGAATTGAGAGAGAACAAGCTTACTCATGTGCCCTGACTGGGCGAGGGGTTTCCTGTCTTATCCAGGGTCCCAGGACGGGCCTCTAAGTCCAAGCAGCCAATGGGAGTCGGCGGCCTTATTTCTTTAATTTTACGCTGGGAAACGTATTTCATTTAAAGCCAAATATTATTTGAGATCGACTGCATTGAACCAAGAGGACACGTCGCCGGGATGGCAACAAGCACGACGTAGCGGCGTTTCATTTTTTGTCTCTAACTGTTCTGTACAGTCAAATCCACACATAGCATCACAGAATATTCTCCCTTTTTCAGATTTTAATACACATCGTCAAAGCATGCAATGAAACATTGAAAGCATTATTAATTCACTAATGGTCTGAATTATTCACTTAAACGCACACACATTTGAATACTTGTCCAACTTTTCCTGGCGGTCATTAAATGTTTAACACTAATACATTTTCACTTTTCTTGAATATGTCGGCAAGTTTCTGTGCTCTTTCTGGGGAGGAAAATGACTGCATTTATTTAGTTCTCTATGGGTACTGCAACATTCCGTTATGTTTTTTTCTGTACAAAACAAAACTGGGAAATATACTTCAATCCAGGAAATAGTTTTACACTGGTTTTAACCCTCCAAAAGACTATGGCAAAATGTGTCATGAACTTTGAAATAAAAGATGTTATGGTATGTGTTTTTTTCTAATAAGGGTACAGATTGCAGCAATTGAATGAATATACTTAAGAACATTTAAACATCTGTCATGTATTGGTCATGTATGATAAAATCATTTAGATAAAATAGCTTTAAAAGAGCAAACACCTTTTCACTTTTTGTCAAAGTGTATAATGTATTTCAGTGCAAATTATTGTTAAACTTATAAAGTAATATGAGTCATTCTATGAAACTGGTGATAAAATGCATAAGGCATGCAAGAGAAGTTAAGTTTCCAAAGCTTACAAGTGGTAATTAAAGTGTCCTTGTATAAAAGATATATGATAAAATACCAAAAGTATTGGCATTTCATATTTTTATTGATACATAGCCTATTTCACATTTCTGTGGCAACAAACATCAAATTCACATCTATAATATTAACAAATAAATTATATATTTACTAACATTTTTTGGGATTATGTTTGTGTCCTTGGTTTTATAAGATATATATATATATATATATATATATATATATATATATATATATATACATATTTATTTATTTATATTTAACTTTTTTTTATAAAAGTTATAGTTTTATAATTTTATAATCATTAAAAATTTTACCGTTGCTTTAAATGACATCACAAAGCAGAAGAGACATCATCTAAGCTTTGGTCACATCAAGATATTTAAGACATTGATAATTCGTTTTTTTTCATGTAAGACAGGGTCCGCCAAGCTTGGACCTCCGCCCTGTTATACAAATTTGATGGGAAAATGCTTTTTTTAAATCTGTTTTTATATTATTAATGCAAAGAAAATCATATTTCAGATTCATTATATGTATGCTAGTAGAAGAACTTGATAACTTGGGAGATTTGCAGCCATTTCTGGATGAAATTTTCCACCCCGTTACTTATTTATTTTATATGATAATAATCGTGATGTTATCTTACATTTTATGTTGTGGCTGAGGTGTGAAAATGTGTTCATTTGGAAGATTAAATAGTCTTTCAAGATGTAATTATTATTGTCAACGTTTGTTCTAATTTATAACGGCAAAGTTGAAAAGCCACCCATTTATATATGGATGTATAAATCGCACAATAACTAATTTATATGTATGAATATTTAATCCGAAAGAAATCCTTCTTATCATACAGCTACTTACATGAGAAAATATTAACAGGAAATATTGATTCATGTTTATATTTAGATACTTTTTATTTCCCTGTGAATTTACAAGGATAGATAAAGATTATGTATTGGTTTAAATAGCAAGGAAGATCAGATGACAGAAATGCAATCGAATATTAAATCTAAATAATATTCAATCAATTAATCTAAATAAATAGAATTCACCGCCATGTTTTTAAAAACTTGACCAACTACAGAACATGTTTTGTTGTAAATCTCCTTCAACAAAGAAACAGAACAGTGATGATTGCTTTGTCCTGTGTCAGCCACCACAGTGCTTTGAAAGGGAGGAGTGAGCAGTGGACTTCCTGCAATTCAGAACCTCACCACCAGATGTCACTAGATTTCACAAACTGGACCTTTAAAGGCACGAAATGAACTTTAAATCAACTGTTTATTATGTATAAGTTAACTTTAATAATAATTAATATATTATTTTATTAATTATAATATAAATAAAAATATTCTGAAACACATCCTTTAAGGTATTTTTTCTAGACAACGTAAACAAACTTTTGGATACCCATCCACAAGAAGAAGATTTTTGATAACAAGAAAAAGAAAAAACAAGCTATATACATCGATAGAATGTCAATGTATAGCCAGTATTATTAAGGGTTACCAGTCGAAGAACTGTTTCTTGGATGAACTTACAAGTTACACAGCTCATTCAACAAAATGTTTATGTAATACAATGAATATATAATAAAATGTCAATATTGATATTAATTAAATATAATTATATTTTATTTTTATTTTATAAAACATATTAGTAGCCACGACCCAGACCAATCAACACATCTGAAGTTCACATTGGGCCAGGCGCACGTGTCCGACAAATTTGTGTACATTCTTCGATGCATCAATTTTTGTGTTTGATGTAAAGGAAATTACTTTGGTTTCCTTTGTACACCAAAACATGTTGGTGATGCGTTCGGTTACCCCTCCGTGTCGAATGCTAAATCTGGATCATGAAGCAAAACCACATGAGACCCAGCGAGCCCAATCCTGTGTTGTCCATCCAGCTTAGGAGTACAGATACAGAACATCCGTGATCTTTTACCTCCACAGAATGAAGCGATGTCTAAAGTGTGTCTCGCACATGCTGTAACGGAGAGATGTTTTAGTATGAGCTGACCTGCACACCTATCTGACACATGGACATCTGTCAGACATGCAGTCCTGAAAGCTCAGCTGAGAGAGATGAGGATGGGGCGGGAGGCTTGAGAGGTGAACCTCTGCTTTCTAAACCGACGCATGAACTCAAAGACAGGCTCCTGCGAGGAGACCTTTGATGGAATCTTAACTGGCATTTGAAAAGACGCCTGAAGCAGGGGCAAAGGCCCTCGCTCTCGCAGGTCTTCGAACGCACGAGAGACGCTTTCTCAACATAGGGTTGAGTGACAGTTCAATCCCGCTGAGCAGGAAACAACAGTCGAGTCCAGCCGTAGCGAGGCACTGACTTATTTATAAAGTCACGTTTTATTGGATTTATTACGTTGATTGCAACAATACCGGCGAGGAGAGACGGAGTTCGACATCAGGTTGAACAGAAAAAGACAAACCGTGGTCATGTGATGATGGATGTTTGTTGGAACTTCTCATTACGGTCGGATAATTGTTTGCCAGTTTATGTTTCTTTTTGCTTTATTTCTTTGGTTGCGTCGTTATCTCTGCGTTCGTGTATTTTCTTGCATAATCTCGCATAAGAATGAATAGGACTTTCCATCACAGTGTGGAGATCAAACATCTATGATTTAAAGGTCCAGTTTGTGAAAAACAGATGAGTCTAGAGGTAGAAGTTTGGACTTGCATACAACAACTCAGTTCACCCTTTCTTCTCCCTTTCGATGATTACATGAAATTATTCCAATAACCATATTATTGAGTGTAAAAACATGATGGTGGATACTTGTAAGAGAACCTTGTGTATGAATATAGAAATAACTCATTCTAAGATACAATGGTTCATTATGTAAGGTCTTTATAAACCACTAAAGATAGTATGTGTATATATATATATATATATATAACTGTATATTGTATTGCATTTCTGTCAATTAATCCTCAAAAATGTGTGTACTTTAAGTATCTAAAAATGAACATGATAATAAAAAAATTGTATTATGCTATTTCACGCATTTGAACACAACGCACTGTCCCAGAAATATCAAAGATTAAGTTGTTTTTAACACAACCTCTTAGAATGTAAAGTTCACAAAAAAGGAAAATCGTATCATGGTTTATTCATTCTCTTGACATTTTAAACCTTTGTGACTTTCTTTCTTCTGCAGCGCACAAAGATGATATTTTGAAAAATGTCAATAACTGGCACTCATTCACTTTTTACATTTAACCAATGTTAGTGAAATGATGCAAGTAAGCAACATTTCTCAAAATATCTTCTTTTATGTTCTCAGGAAGAAAGGCTTTAAATGATGAAAGAATGAATTCATCGTGACACAATGAACTATCACTGAAACGTCATCATGATGTACATTTAATAGAATACGTTTATCACACTTTCTGAATTAATATTGCAATGAACACCATTATTTCCTAAAAGTGCCTAAAGAATCAGTCGACTGGTTGTTGGAGACTGCGGAGGACAGCAGAAATAAAGCATGTGTGATTAAATATATATACGGTCATGTTAAGCGGCTCTTCTGCACAATTTGTTGTGCAAATTACATATGGCAGCTTTGCAGCCTGTAACATGAATCATTGATGTGAATCCAGTGTTTAAGTGTGGATTAATGTTGTAGATCCGTACGGCTTAAAAGTGGAAAAGCGATTTTCATCTCGCAATTACGTGATGATATGACATCTCATGTGCGTCTGTGTGCAGTGTTGCATGCAGAAGAGGTCTCGCATCAGGACCTCCTGTGAATCGGGCCGTGTAAATGGAGGAACATTGAATTTGTCGCACTGAGAACAAGAAAAGTGTGTAAACCGGTTTATACAAGTGTGGTGGTGAAATATTATGATAATACAATTTATGTTTTATTACAAACACTCTTAATGACTGGCAGGACGTTGTATTATGTCTATGTTATTATAATATCTTTTACTTTATAGGAAAATAATAACGTTAGGGTTTTATTTGATCAGATGTCAAAGTGTTCCCATCAGTCACTCTGCATGTGAATCCTCTGGCCTTTAATAATGACTTCTGTCTGCAATCGCTTTGACAAAGTTCCTTTGTGATCTTTTAGAGGAACCAATAAAGCTTTTTTTTCAACAAGATCGGACAAGATAGAGACATCTGTCAGGCCGTGTTTGACTGAGCACAGACTGTAAGAGCCTCAAGAGCTCGCACACATTCAAACACATTCACCTCTTTCTCCTCTTGTCTCTGCTGATGTTAACTAAATTAAAGCATGTGAAGTCGGCCTTTTAAGTCAAAAACACTCCGCACGCTGTCATGTCCAATGTCATACAAATGAAAGAATCTTCTTAGGAGATGAAAGAATGCATATAAAAACCTGTTTATTTAAAAAATGGCTTTTAATCTATGCCATAAATGTGTAAATATTGCATGAGGTTAAATATTTCATGTGTGATTTTGAAGACTTTCTGTGCTAGTTTGAAGCTTCAGAATTTTCTCGCTCTCCCTCCGCTGAGTAAATTCAGGATTTATTGGGTTGTTTGCCGGTGATATGATGAATTTTTAAAAGCATGTGACGTGTGACGTGTCAGATAAACACAAACGTCTCATCAGGAGAGGAATGAACCTATTACAATTCAACGGCATTCAAATTGAACAGAAACAGGAAAGCAGAATGCAGTTTCCCTCATTGTTTGAAATAATACGTTCTGTAAAACGATTAACCATGATTAATTGGATCCAGATTAAAAATGACATTTGCTCATCCGCTATATTCAATATCAATATCAATATTTTCTTAAATCTATTTAGAATAGTGAATATTCTAAATCCATTTAAGAAAATATTTATATTTCTAAATATATATGTAATTTCTTATGTAATCGTTTTCTAAATGTAAATAAATACAATTTAAATGCATGGGTTGTGTTAATAAAAAATATAAATGATCAAGCAAAGAACACAGACCTATATTATGTTAATATTCTTATTAATGACTATTTATTACTTGTTTGCTCTAATAAAAATATTTTTTATTGATTTAGTATTGCATCGTTTTAAAGTTTCAATACTTTTAATGCACTTTAAACCATTTTATAAATATAAATGTACTCTTGGTCTTTTTTTTTTATTATACTATATGTAGTTTTAAACAGCCCGATTCTCTCATGTGTGTCTAAAAGCAAAAAAAATAGACTTTGCTTAATAAAACACCCCATGCATACAAACTGACATCATTTTTAACGAATATTGTGACGTGGTTTGAATAAAGAACTGCTGAGGAAGAGAATTTGTGTCTGAATGATGATGTTAAATATTTCATTTTCTTAAGCTGCATAATGTCCCATTTTATGACCAAATCCACGTGGTTGTTGCACTGCGGAACACAAGGTTTTTATTAAAAGTCTGGCCCTGTCGAACACCCTTCAGTGAAATGTCACGTGAAAACACGGCCCTTAGAAATTATTAAGTGCTTTAAGTGCTTCTTGTAATACCACAACTGATGTATTTTACATTAGTAACTTTATCTTCTCATATAGAGAGGGCAGAGGTGAGTGAAGACGGGCACGGACTGGAAAAAGTGATGTATTTGACATGATAAATAATAAATATTCTCTTTAACATCTTAATTATTTGTTATGAAATATAAATAGAGGTTATAGTTTTATTACAACATGGGTGTTAGTTAACGCAAAAAGTGGTGAAGGTAAAATAACATTAATGGTTATCAATATTTTTGTGTATTAAATATACTTTATGAAATATATTGCTGTGCTGACACCAGGTGCCTTTAGATATTATACAGAGATAATTGATATTTTTTGACTTTCTCGTATGTATCTATTAGCTTTAGGACCTCCATACCTGCAGATGGCCGACTGGCTGTACGCGGGACCTTCAGTCGCACTAAGAGCTTGTCCCACCTGCGTCTGAGTCAGGCCTAGAGACAGCCGGCGGATTTTAAACGCTTTGGCGAATTCTCGAATCTCCTCCAGGTTCACCCCGTCCACTTCACTGGGGGCGTTCTGTGGATCTGTAATGCACAACGTAAAAGAACGAAGCTGTTAGTCTCCATTCGCATCATTTAATCACCTACACTACCTTTTTATTTTGTTATTTCTATACAGACATGACCTAACGCGACAGCCAATCTTCTATTCTTCCGTTATTCCGGCTACACCTAACTCACTAACTCACTTCTTTTCTTACTACTCACTCTATCAAAAAAAAATAAAATAAAATATCTTTTGTAACTTCTCTCTCTGTGTAACTCGGTAACATTGTTGTAGCACTTGTTCACCTATTGTTGTATCGGCTATTTACCGCTTCATTGTCTCCTCGACTATTGTAAGTCGCTTTGGATAAAAGCGTCTGCTAAATGACTAAATGTAAATGTAAATGTAATGTTATCTCTCTATTATCATCTAACCGATGTTCGGCTTTGTCTATGCCTGGAGAAAAGTGTGAAAGGGATCATATAAACCACAAACGAATCATAGGAAAAAATGATACTGTACTTCTGCAGAGATTACAGAAGAATATCCTTTCTTCATTTACGTCATATGTGTAAAATGACAAAATAGCAACAGAGGTATAATTTTAATTTAATTTATGCACTTGATGGCATTGAACCGTTCAAACTGGACTCAGTTTTTATTTTGCAGGGCATCATAGTTAATAAAATGTGATTGGGGTAATACATCACTGCCAGGTGGCCTTGCATCTTGCTTACTTGAGAAAAGTTTTCCGGAATAAATAATGGATGGAAGTCATTATGAATGAATTATTAAAAGAATCCATCAGTTATATTTAAAGTAAAAATGTATTGAAGCAGCACCTTGTCACTGCTCGTATGCAAACCAGATCTTGAAATTTTCTACGTGAATTTGTGGTTTCAAGCACATATTGTGTGTTTTTCTTACCATTAGTTAACATTATACAGCAATAAATAATACCATGCCAACATTAAGAAATACATATTTCATGTTAAATGATGTTTATGTTGAAGTGATAGTCAAAAAAAGAACAAAAAGATAATGTACTTACACTCTTATCATTTCAAAACTGTATGACTTTTTAGAACGCAGAAGATATTTAGAAGAAAGAACAGTGGCCCTTTTAACTTTCATTGTATGAACACGAAGCCATCGCAAGTGAATGGGTGCAAATACCCAACGTTCTTCAAAATATCTTCATTTGCTTTAAAAGTTAATAAAAAAAGTATATCATTCAGGCTTACCATTTTCATTTTCGGCTTCTTTACATGTTTTTTATTCACTATGCCAAACTGTTTGAGTCAACATCATTTTTTATAAAAAAAATATATATATATAAGATTTTAGAAGTGCATCTAGTCCTTGAAAGTATGCCTTATATTCCTACTGCACCGAGCGATTATTCTTTTGTGGCTGTTGAGGTCAGTACATTTTTTTTCTACCATTCAAACATGTGCTGTAGAATTAACGTTAGCCAAGGACATCCCGACAAACCCAATCTGGCACAGTGAGCTGCGCCGCAGCGGTAAACTGATGAAATGAATAGGAAATGCTAAAGTTATTATGTACGATTTGAAAGAAACAAAACAGAAAAAGAAAAAAGAAAGAAACAGTTCATCGGTTGTGTCCACATTGTGGATCAATGGTAACTTCTTGTTTATTGAATCCAAACTCCATCGCAGATGCTTTTGAAATGGTTCAGAGCAATTGCCTGTGACAAATGAGAATTTATCTAAGTAAAACAGTTTTTAAAAGGCCCGGCGTGCGTCTGACAGCCAGGAGAGAGTGATTTATATGGGCTGGTTCTGGAGGGCCAAAGCCAGTCTCAAATCTAAACCTTCAGCTCGTTAGGTCTAAAGTTTGCTCGTTTGACACAATCAATTAAGAATCTTTTGAAGACACAATGAAAAGGTGCCATATTGATAATTTTTACTCTTATGTGAAGCTTAAAAATAATGTCAGCCAGATTAATTAAATACACAGTGTCCTCTGTTGACCTTTTTTCACATCTGTATGACTTACTGCAGATAGAACATATTTTGAAGAACTTAAAAAAAATCAATAGGGTCCAAACAACAAAACTTCAGAGCACTTTATATTTTCTTTACATACACTTGATATTATATATACACTCACTGCTGACTAGCTGTCCGACGCTGAGAGCCGAGGAGGAGGATGATGACGTTGAGGAGGAGGAAGAGGCCTGACGGAGTGGACTCTGACTGTGGGGCATTCGGAGAAGATTGGGCTGAGACACAGGAGGAGCCTGCGGGGTCTGAGACGCCTGGGGCAGCTACAGATGAACAAATACACATTGTGTTATATACAGTAAAGCATAAAGACTTCATATCTTTTAAAGGTCTTTATAGTTTTTCTGAATTTATTATTTATAGGAATAAATAAGACAAACTTCTAAAGATATTTTCCAACATTTTTGTAGAAGTGGAAAAAGTTTAAATTCACTTTTAGGCAAAACAACAGTAATATCTGTACATGTATTCGGGAAAAGTTCATAAATTTGATGTGATGACCTTGATTTTTTTTACATTTTATTATGTATCTTGTCTTTCACATTACTGTTGGATGATTAAACCCATTCCAGTGTACACACACAGTAAGTCAACACACACACGCTGTGAACACACTGTGAACACACACACACACACACACACACACACACTGTGAACACAAACCCACAGTAAGTGAACACACACACAGTAAGTGAACACACACAGTAAGTGAACACACACACAATAAGTGAACACACACAGTAAGTGAACACACACAGTAAGTGAACACACACACAATAAGTGAACACACACAGTAAGTGAACACGCACACAGTAAGTGAACACACACACAGTAAGTGAACACACACTGTAAATGAACACACACACAGTAAGTGAACACACACACTGTAAGTGAACACACACACAGTAAGTGAACACACACAGTAAGTGAACACACACACAATAAGTGAACACACACAGTAAGTGAACACGCACACAGTAAGTGAACACACACACAATAAGTGAACACACACAGTAAGTGAACACGCACACAGTAAGTGAACACACACACAGTAAGTGAACACACACTGTAAGTGAACACACACACAGTAAGTGTACACACACACAGTAAGTGAACACACACTGTAAGTGAACACACACACAGTAAGTGAAAACACACACTGTAAGTGAACACACACTGTAAGTCAACACACACACAGTAAGTGAAAACACACACTGTAAGTGAACACACACTGTAAGTGAACACACACACAGTAAGTGAAAACACACACTGTAAGTGAACACACACTGTAAGTGAACACACACACTGTAAGTGAACACACACTGTAAGTGAACACACACTGTAAGTGAACACACACACAGTAAGTGAAAACACACACTGTAAGTGAACACACACAGTAAGTGAACACACACACAGTAAGTGAACACACACTGTAAGTGAACACACACACAGTAAGTGAACACACACTGTAAGTGAACACACACTGTAAGTGAACACACACACACAGTAAGTGAACACACACTGTAAGTGAACACACACACAGTAAGTGAAAACACACACTGTAAGTGAACACACACAGTAAGTGAACACACACACACACAGTAAGTGAACACACACTGTAAGTGAACACACACACACAGTAAGTGAACACACACACTGTAAGTGAACACACACTGTAAGTGAACACACACACAGTAAGTGAACACACACAGTAAGTGAACACACACACAGTAAGTGAACACACACACAGTAAGTGAACACACACAGTAAGTGAACACACACACTGTAAGTGAACACACACTGTAAGTGAACACACACAGTAAGTGAACACGCACACAGTAAGTGAACACACACTGTAAGTGAACACACACACAGTAAGTGAAAACACACCGGGGGCAGTGGGCGGAGACGGTGCCTTGCTCAATGGACTCAACTCAGTCGTGGTATCCCTGCTGGTACCGAGTGTCGAACCAGTGAATTTGGGATCACAAGTCCAACACTCGAACCACCAGGCCACGACTGCTCTCTACTCTTTATTCCTCTTTATTATATCAAACTGTATTGCTCTTAAAGTTTGATATTGTTGAAATTGACACACACTTGAAATGAACAGACCCTGGACTGAAATGACCACCATACATAAAGAAATGATGATGGAATAAAAGAATTGAAATGGTTTTAATTAACCTTCTTTTGTATCACCATTTTAATAAAACTATATTATTAAAAAACATATAAATAAATAAAACTTATGTAAATAAAACTATATAAATACAACTTTAATGACAACTATACAGAACCACAATACGGATCAATTGTGACCCTTCCTATGAAAACCCAGCAAAAGCAATTTTTTCGGGATTTACTTTTTTATAAATTAAATGATTTTACACAATGTAAAGAACATTATGAGAGAACATTGATTTCTTTAATATTGACTCAATAAGACCAGGTCAAATATCCTATCAATTATAGTGAAGTTAATAGTTTAAATTAAACTTGAATGCTCGTTTTCTCAAGATTAGATTTTCATACTTTAGTCTGGTTTACAGGCATGGTCAGACTTCTATGAAAAAGGAAAAAACTCAGAGGCATCATTCTTGATTTCTTTCTATATATTTCACCCTTAATAAATACATTGCTGAAACCAAATACATTTTAAAGTATTACATCAAACTTACAAAAAAAAAATGTTTGGGGACAGATTAGCACAACAAATCCAGCTTTTGAGTGATTACTGATTATAATAAATTTGGTCACTTGCTTATGTTTGAAATTGTTGTCACAATTTTGCATTGAGAAAACCTGTCATAAACACAAATGCTAGAACGATACGTCAGATAGACAGCTCTCAGCTATTCAACGCCCAAACTTTAACATGAAAGCAAAGAACTATATGAGCCATTATTTTGGGCAATGTGGCATGAGCGTGGCACCATTAATTTTCATGTTTTATGCACCATTGAGTGACAAAATCTGAGACATCTCTAGTGTTGAAACCTACTCATCTGTCTCAAAGTAGGCCTGGCTTCTCTCTGCTGTTGTCTTGCACTATTAATTCTCTCTCTGTGTTTGTGTGAGTGTGATTTTCCTTTGGATGGTGAGAGGTGTCAGTAGTTTTACACACACTGTCAGAACTGTCGACGGTTGTGCGAGAATTGCCGAGCTTTGGTGGATCTCTCTGCCGCCATGGCTTTTGACAGCCGTGAATTATCGCTGTGTGCAATTGTTCGGGAGTCAATTTGAAACGCAGACCATGCCATAAACATTATTACAAATGCATTACAGCATTTGCGTCCGTGATCAAACGTTCAAAGTAAATATGACATTCTTACAGAAATGAAGTTGACCTGTATATGCTTTTAGTGCAGCTCTAGATATCGGAATAGAATGGGAGATAATATTAACAAATGTTGGTTTGTTGGTGTTTTGCTATTGTTTGTTGTTTTGTTATTTTTACATTTTATTTCAATATATTTATTTACATTTTTAGTTAAGTTAGAGGTATATATTGCAGGTTAATTCCATTAAAACTGTGGCAACATCTCCATGATGTTTAAAGATGTTGTTTCAGCATTGTTAAATATTGGGAATTGTTGATAACTAAAATTGATAAATGGATTTTTCAAACATTCTAACTTTACAGTATTTTCTGCACTACAGTTTAAACAATGTACTTGACATTTCTGTAGTTTACAGTTTTTTTTTTCTTTTTCGAAAAACCAAAATTCTCATTGACTTTCACCATTTTAAGAATAAAAAGTCTTCATGTTTGACTCTTATTTTTTGTTTGTATGTTGTTCTTTGTTTAAAGTCAATCTCAGAATTCTTATAAATGAGGATTATCAAGCAGTATACAAGAATATGAGCAGCCCTTGAAAAAAAAATCAACCCTGAATTTTAAACCTGTCATTCGAATCGTGTTTGATGTCTTCTGCAGAACACAAAAGAAGTTATTTAGAAGAATGTTATTAAATTAAAAGCTCTGACTCACATCTACTGTATGGAAGACAAATCTAATGCATTAAATGGGACATTCTTTAAAATATCTTTTGTCTTATGCGAAAGAAGCGATAAGAAGGTACGTAAATAATTATTTTAACAGATCACTAAAGTTTTCCTTTAAATCTGAATATCTGTATGCATTAATGCAATTCCAGTTCCGTGTCTGTTGGATTTAACCTGAAACTAACATAATGTCACCCAATAGCATTGTGATTGACCGTCAGAATGCATAAAAGTTGCAAACATATTAGTATTGTGTTGTTTAAACACAAATATGAATTTGTTTTTTTGCGGTATTCAAGATCTGCAAACAATGTATCTTTCTTGTTAATTTGACAATTCTTTCAATGTTTCAAATTGTACTCAGATTCAGAACAAACGAAAATTGTTACAATTCTATAAAATATTAAATCACTATTTATAAAGCGCAGCATCACACCTCATTTATTCACATCACATCAAAAATGAAATGAATCTTAAAACTGAATCTGTGGTCTCATGACTGACCTGCTGCCCAGGTTTAATAGGTGACAGTGTGATTCCCTGGGTGTTGATGACTGGCAGGATCTGATTGCCAATTACAGTGGCTATAATCTGACCCTGTGCATTGGTCAGCAGCTGCGGTGTGATTGGCTGAACCTGCAGAGAGGGAGTTCCACCCCCTGATTGGCTGGAAGGTCCCACAGAGTTTGGCATCAGAGGAATGGTCCCAATGATCTATAAAGAGAATACAAATAACACAGGTTGAGATTTAGTAATAAAATTTAATTTTATGTTTTATAATTGAATTGTTTAAACCCATAATCAATACATCAGCACCCTCATATTAAATACAAACACAAAATAAAGTGAAATGTTTGGATGCTTTTGAAAATGATTGTTATTTTTATCATAAATAATTATTATCAGCATCCCTTAATGTCGCTTTGTTTAGTACAACCAATAAAAGTTTTAAAATAATAGTTCCCAAAAATGACAAATCTGTCATTTCCCCTCTCTCTTGACATTTCAAACCTGTTTGACTTTCTTTCTTTTTTAAAATACATAAAATATATTTTGAAGAATGCTGGTGGCCCATTCACTTGCATTGGTTTTGTCTTCATACAATAAGTGAATGAGTGTCACTGCCATTTAGTTACTTTCTTCAAAATATCTCCTTTTGCAGATTGCAGATAAAATTCTCATACAGGTTTGAAAAAGGGGAGTAAATGATGATAGCAGCGATACATCTTTATTTCATAAAAGAAATCTGAGCTTCTTCTAAGGCTTAATTTTTTAAGGTGGTGTGACTATTGTTTTAGGCAAATTGTGTTTCCATCAAATTTTTCCTTTGTGATTGTTTAGTTTCACCACTTGAACGAGAGGGACACATGAGGTGAAACTCATCATGTTTCTAGCTCACAAACACAACAGACCAGAGAAGTTCACACTCTCAGGACCTCATCAATGTTAGAGTATCAAAGCCACCGGATTACCGGACAGAGGGCTACTTAGTACAGAGCGGATAATATAGACTGTATAACCTTTTTATTTTTAAGAGAGACTTGAAAGACAGACACACACATATACATTAACACTTGCACTGACCCACAAAGACACAAAGGCACGCGCACACACACACACACACACACACACACACACACACACACACACACACACACACACACACACACACACACACACACACACACACACACACACACACACACACTTTCTCCTGCTTTGTAAAGGTCAGACACAGAGTACCTTCATGTGTACTGGTGCACACCACTGACTGTATTATCTATCATAAGACCAGAGGACAAATGTGTGTGTAAAATGCAGAGATGGCCTGAGTTATTAACCTAGCTTTTTAACCACTCGTCCATCAACTAAAACACACACATGTCTGGTGCGGCCCACAAGGGACATCGTATTCCCAAAGTCCTTTGCTCCGGCCTCCTGCAATGTTCCTAGCTGTCACAGTCCAAACGCTGTAACCCTGCTTTACATCTCAAGACCATGACTTCAATGAGCCGAACACAATAAAAGTGTGTGTAAGGGACCCGAAACCTTCATTACACAAAAACAAGGGTTTGTCAGACGTTATGAAATATTTCTGTCTAATATTCATCCCCACGGTGATCAAAACCTGAATAACTCTTGACTTTGTGAAAGACAGAAGGGGATATTTTGAGAAAGGTCTTACTGCTTTTTTATACATAATGTAATCAACGGAAACCAATGTCCCTACTGTATGTTCTTAATAATAAAAAAGATTGATCGATCGATTGATTGAAAATGTTCTTCAAAGTGATGGTTGACTAAAAAATAATAAGTGTGTCATTTAATCAAACTCATGTTGTACAAGACCTGAATATCTCTTGCTTCTGTGCAAGACAAAGGGGGATATTTTGAGGAATGTCTTTGTGGTTTTGTGTGTATAACTGAATTCAATGGAGACCAATGTTCCTACACGTTCTTAAAGTAACAGTTCGCCCAAAAAATTGTTCTTCTCATTTTTAATCATTCCCATGTCGTTCCGAACCAAAAAAATAAAAAAGTCTATCATTTAATCAAAACCCATGTTGTTTAAGACCTGAGTAACTCTTGCTTCTGTGAAAGACAAAAGAGGATATTTTGAGAAATGTCCCACTCTGTGTGCACAGTAGAATTCTATTAAGAGCAATGTTCCTTCATGTTCTTAAAAAACACAGAAGAAAATATTTCAAAGAAAGGGCAACACCCAATCACGTCTATCATATGGACACAAGCCCAACGCAAATGAGTGGATGCTGGCTACCAGCATTCATCGCAATATCTCCATTTGCGTTTTGCAGAAAAAAGTAGTCAGACAGCATTCAAGAATATGAATAAATAATAAAAAGATTTTTGTTTTCGACTAAACTGTCTCTTAAGGATCCAAACCCCTATTACCTAAGTATTTTATCTCTTATGTCTAGATACAAATTCTTTACACCGAATGAAAAAGCCCAATTGATCTATCGTGTCTAATTCAACCGTGCCTGCCAATGGACCTCCGGCCTAGCTAACAAGTGCGGCCTCTGTATAATCTCAGACCGTTCCTGTTCTCTCTTCTGGATGTTAACTCGCTGACATAACAGCGATGGAGCGGTGGAAAAAGGAGCACCGACTATGTGTAATTCATCCTCGGCACGGCTCATTTGGTTGCGTTGCTTCGCATTAAGCGACAGATAATTTATCTCTCTCCCTCTCCCTTCTTCCGTCGCTCTTTATCGCTCCCTCTCAATCCTCCACGGCCCTATCCACTGCCACTTAGCATATTTTATTGTGCGGCGTGGCGCTTGTGTCCCCAGACGTGGCATTTGCATGCCGGCTTGTCGAAGAGCTTGTTCCGCTCAATTATTCACTCTCATTGGACTAAGTGGCTGCTTTAACACGAGGAATAATACGGCACAAGAGCTGACAGCTACATACTGTCCCAGGCCGCTCCGAATAGCACTACATCGCTGAGCGCATTTCACCTCTGAAACCGCATCAAATGCATATTAGAACAACGTTGTGTGACATTGTAAAGCTGGCTGAAAATAAATCAGGTTAACAGAACAAATTAGATTTATGGTTGGCTAATAGCTGACACAATGTATGGGAATAAAAACCGGATTTTAATAAATGTTAAGACGAGGCCTGACGTCGTGATGATGTGTGTCTGTACGCACGCAATCATTTTTATTGTCAGTCAGCAATATATCAAATCTCTCGGCGGTTGTTTGAGATACAGCTGACCTGTGGCATTATCGACACATCAAACTGCATTAACTGAATATGAAAATCGCATTCGTGAGATAGAAAGCCAGCAATAGTACGCTCGGATGGACAAATCAAGTTTAACCTGATGTCCATCACTGGCCGACACGCAGTGTTAAAATGTTCCGCATAAATCCGTGTAATAACAAATAAAATCCCATCTGATTTGGTAAAAGCGTGCCAAACATATGTGGTCTCCATCACGTTGGATGTAAACAATATTTCTAACCAAGCCTGTGTCACGCTTGCAAATCTGATCATGTAGTTCGTCCACCTGCCCAAAACGTGAGGAGATAAAAGGATTACCGTGAAATAAAAGTGTATTTATTGCGTAAAACATCTGTCTGTAACTATTGTTTTGTGTTTTATAGACTATTTCATTTTTCTTTGCTTGTGAAACACATATTTTTATCCGTGTTTTTTCTCCTAATATGCTTTTCTCTCTCTGTGTTTCTCCTCTTCGAGCAGAACTCATTAGGATTACACTGCCTGTGACTCCCAGGGATTGTCATCTCATCCTCCAGCCAGGACAATCTTCAGTGTTAGCCATGGCCGCCAGGCAATATCCCTGCCCATTTTCTGCCCTACTGCCCGCTGTTTGGAGGGGAATGGGATGAAGCCACATATTGGGAGAGAATCCCAAAGTTCTAACCTCCATCGCTGTGATAGAAACACAGATCAGAGACATAATCTTTTAAGCTAGGGCCGTCAAATGTCCTGTTCAGTGTTTAAATGCAGTGGCCTTCATTTATAATTTGAAGAAAAAATATTTAAATATATACTATACGTAGTTCTAACATCATTGAATAGATTGTATGAAAATATCAATAATTGCAATGTAAATGTCAAGTATGATTATTTGTGTTTTAGTAAAGAAAAACTAAAGTCAACATTAGTAATAAACATTAGTAATAAATACATTGTTTAACTTTAATCTAAATATGTTTATAAAACAATATACATTTAGTGTAAATAAATGACATTCTACCAAAAAGGAAATTCCAGGCGTGAGTTACTCACTTTTTGTCACATGTATCACGTATGCACAATACGAAAGAAGATATTCTGAAGAATATTGGAAACCCTTTCACTTTCATTGATGATGTGCCTATACAGTTGATTTGAATGAGCGCCCCTGCTGTTCGGTAATCAACTTTCTTCAAAATATCTTCTTTTATATCGCAGAAGAGGACAGTCATGCTGACTAAAAGATGATGTCGAAATAAAATGAAATCGAACTGAAATATAAACCTGAGTGCTCAAGGAGACGGCTGCTATTTTTTCACAATGTGACTTGTGCAAAGGTTTATGGTAAACTATTGCATGTTTGTGTTACAAAAACCAGGTTAAATATTGCAGTTTAAAATCATTTCATGTCAGATTTCTGTGACTTTTTTCTAACTGGGGTAAAACCAAAAAGAGGTTCAGGGAAAGGATTTGCAAAGGGTTTGAAAGAACTGGGAATTTGGTTCCTGCTATCAGTCATTTGGCCCAGTAGAGACCGGTCCGGTCGTTGTGGTGAAACCCCGTGATCTTCTCACGCACTGGAGCCTATAAGCAAAACATGTCTCCATCTCATCTTAAAGACAAATGACTGGAGGAGAAAGTGGACGATAGGGGACAGTTCGGTTTAGTGAGAATCCGCCTTTATCTAAAGGATAAGAAAGTCTTGTATATCATGCTAAAGTAAAAGTTATGTGACCCCTGCCATAAAAACACAATCAATAAATTAAATTGAATTATATAAATAATGCAGATAAAACGTTTAAAAAAGTCTAATTAGACAAGCTGAGACAATATCTTTTCTTTTAATATAATACTCTTGTCATTTCAAAGCTGTATGCCTTTCTTCTGCTGAATACCAAAGAAGATATTTTGATAAATGTTGGTAACCCAACAGCAGTGGCACCCTTCCCTTTTACTATATGCACCCAAAACCAATGCAAGTGAATGTGTGCCAGTTACATTCTTCAAAATATCTTCTTTAGCGTAATTCCTGTCATTTAAATTCAATTCTCAACTTCACTTTCTCAAACAGATATTTTAGTATGCTACTTTAAGCAACACAACACCATTTGTGTTATTTTAGTAATCTGCCACCAGACCAACATTAACGCCTGTGAGTAAAACAACCAAACAAAGAGGGATTCTTTCCTTTCATCTCATGCATGGCCTTATCTCCTCGTTTCTCTCTTTCCGTCCCCTTCTTCAATCGGAGGCATCATCTGCTGCTCCTCTGGCCATGACTTGGGCCTGTATTAGTATCATCTTTATGTTAAAACAAGGGAGGGGATGAGACCCAAAAGGATGGTGGGAGTTTCAGCGGGCTCAAACTGAATAATGCGTGTCGGTAATAAGGTCAGGAGCGGCGCCTGCAGCCGTGGGCTTTGACCGTCTCAGTGACCTGATTGTGTCAGCCGGTGTCAGCCACCACAACACTACAAACGCACAACGCATCCCATCAACGGCATCACCACTCCAATACGTCCAGTCATGCCCCGCGGGCACCTTCGGTATAGACGAGGACATACCAGTTTGTTAGGCAACGTCAACCATGCCCGAGCACATGCACGCTTGTGACTGACAGTGTATCACACAGTTATACACAAAAGCACAATGTTAGAAACATTAAAGGGTGCACTGAATTTTGCATCGGGTAATTGATCTTTTTCACACAAAATTGTTACATTTTCTCAAACTAGAACTGAGTTTCTCAAAGAATTGAGATTGCATTATACAATGACACGTTTAAACACACACACAAAATACGTTAAAATGAAAAGCTTTGAAATTAAGTCAATATACATTTAATTTTTAATTATTTCGTATAAGCCCATTTCAGTGTTATGGACGTGACATTTTGTACTATGGACGTGACATAAAGACGCTCTTAGAATATAATTGTTACCAGTAAACTAATCCGAATATTTATATTATACAAAATAATTACTATATTTTCATTTTTATGTGTCTATTTATGAAGAATATGTAGCATTATGGATGTGACAATCCTGAAAATAGCTTTAACTTTACTATGAAAAATCATGTAGTGAAAAAAATACTTTAACCCTTAAGAGTTTCTCTAGGTATCTGACCCACCAGATGTTGACATCTCTGCTGTAAGTATACCAAAAACCTTTGATAAAAACTTTTCGCGGAATTGTCTATATGTAGGAAAAAATTAATTAATCCAACTCAAATATTTGTATTAGAATTCACCAGAAATATTGGTGTATCGTGCAAATATACATATCGTTAAATAAAATCTTCTATTTTTTCCCTGTATAAATATTTGTACATTTTATATAAATTAACTTTTTGATTTTGATTTTAAATTATTTTCATATTTCCACGGATGAAATGTAATTATTTTTTAAAGATTTCACTACGTAAGTAAAAGTGTTACATAAGTCACATAAAACCTTTTAACAGTTCTCAGCACTAACCCCACCCTTACATCACAAAAAAAGAAAAGCACATAAAGGGAACCGTCTCTCGCTGTTGGGATGCATAAACAGGCCCACGGCGTGAAATTTCTCAAACAACACTTTCCATCATATTACAGAACAGGAAGTGTCACAAGAAGGGGGAATGAGACAAGGGTTAAGGTAAATAATGCCGCTTGTAGCGTGAAAGGGCACATTGGCCATACAATCTTTCCTTTAATATGGGAGCGGTGTGCACCTGAGATAGGATGATTCATTAGATAGGGCTCCGCTCTGACAAGACTCATCGTTCAAGCCTCCGGGCCACTGATGGAACAATTCTGCAACCGGCCCGGTAAATATGACAAGGTCAGCGTTTTACCCCACGCGGCTGTCCGATCAAAACGAAACGGCCCAGACTCGCATTAACACAGCTAAAGATGAGCTACAGAGGTCGCCATTAAAGAATTTTTGGTAACATTAGACTTATAAGGAAAGTCTTAATATGTGAACATGAATGTGGACTGTACCTGTCCTTGTGCATTGGTGACCAGTTGCCCTGTGACCCCTTGCAGGCCGGAAAGAGCATTACCAAACACTTGTGACCCGGTGATGGAGCCCATCGCTGCTGCCGCGGCAACCGCTGCCTGACTCGCCAGAGGGTTAAGCTGAGGAAGAGCACAGGGAAGAGGAAAATAAAGAATGAAAAGACTTGAATATAAAAATAACACATTAACAAATAAAAAGCGATAAATGCACCGGTAATGAAATGTTAGGATATTAGAACATTAAAACGGCGTGCAAACGGCAGCTGTAATGCATTTAACATCTATTTTATGTTCAAAATCAGGAATTTATTGGAAGGTAAGAAGAGGCTTCTAAATGGAATGTAAAAAATAGAAGATGAATTTTGTTTGCTTATTTAATGCAATGCAAAATGTCAAATATAGGTAAACAACTGTAAAAAAATGCCCTATTTTTTATTTTGTTGAGATATGTGTCAGATTACAATTGATGATGGTTTTGTTTACAAATTAACAAGAAAATATAAATCAAAACTTCCCATTACATGACCAAGTTAAAACTGCTTTAGTATTCATTCCTATATGCAGAAACATTTACAATGTATTATTTTTACAATGGAGCAAGGTCTTGCTGAAGTCAGATAAACAAAACTATAAGATGGAACACAGTGTTACATTTTAATAAAATATTAGGAAATCTAATTGACACGTCAGTCGAAAAGATTTATTTTAACAGCTAATCTAAACAACCTTAACATAAATTGAAATGTTCAGAGAAATAAAATAATGTAAATTACTTTTTCAATTCTCTCAAAGTCTGATGTGGAGAGTTAAAGGTGGCAGTGGATTTCTGTTCTTCTAGACTCCAGTTTAATATCTTTAAGATTTACAAAAAGTTTCGAAAACAAATTTACACTAATAAATTTCCCACAAGATATATGCATAACACAGAAGTTAGTAAATGTGATACTGCCCGTGAAAGTCCAGCTAAAGTCATTTTGTGATTCCCTCTTTTAAACACAAAATCATTCTACACAACTTAAAGAACGTCCGATGAGAATATAACATTGATATTTTTATAATGATTGAGTAAAACCAGATCAAAGATTGAAATCCTAATGAAATTAATAGTTAAAATCAACCTTTAGTGCTTGTTTTCTCAGAATTAGATTTTCCGACTTTGGCCTTGTTTTCGCAGGCAAGGTCAAATATACAAATACGGTTTAATTGTTCTAATCTAAACCTCCGTAACATAATCTGAATTAATTAGAGAAGTAATGCCATAAAAGTAAGATTTACTGCCTGAACTCTTTTTAAAAGTAATTTTCTTTTCAGTTTAGTTCAAGTGACTCATATCTTACTCCCAAAGTCTCGAGCGTTATACAAAGGTCGAGAGTTAAAGATGGCAACCAGCCTCGGTTAACCCCTGCGGTCGATTTCCATTCTCCTGGAGATCGTTGGCGGTGTGGAAAACACACACACATAAACACAGGTGAATAAATCAAGCTAACCTCCTAATAAGCGGGGAAAATGCAGTGCTTATTTGATGCAGGGCTGCAGAATACAGCCTTATTAGGTTCTTTAAGTAGATCAAGAGCTCACGCAGGACTGCACACAGACTACCCAATTACTCATCACAATGAGGCAGTAATGGAAACAGGGCTGTGAGCAAACAGAGAAGAACAGGCACGGTGACAGCAGACAGAGGGAGTCAAAGAAAACAGAGAATTATAATGGCAGTCAACGGTAGGCAGAGAGATATTTCTCGAACCAAATTGCTATTCTTTTTGATGAGTTCTGACTCTGAGTCACGACATATAATCCAGAAACCACTGAGATGTTGACAGAAAGTTTGTAGATGTGCAATGATGACATGTGACGCCAGTGTGCTCAAAAGAAACAGTTGAACCAATCCCAAATATACAGTACACGTGTTTTTATTATTTACCCCCCACCTCTGGTACAGGCCCTTTTTATTATTATTATTATTATTATTATTATTATTATTATTATTATTATTATTATTATTATTATTATTATTATTATTAGTAATATCAGTAAAGATATAAAATTTTTCAGTTATTTCACAAAAAAAAACATTCAGCCAAATCTAATTCGAACCTTTTTACATTCTTTGGATGTTAAAGGTCCTTTAAACATTCATGTAAATGTGATTTAATGTGATCAAATATTAAATAGAATTTATTCAATGCCTACAAATGCGTATGCATTGTTGTAATCACTTAACAGCGTGCACATCTTGTGATCGTGTCTTGATAAAGAACTTCTGCAACTGCTATTTGTTGTCAATAAAAGTTGTTAATATTGTTGTGCATGTTATTTTATTATAGTTTCAGATTTTGTGTTTGGTATGGTTTATGCACATGCCAATAGTTTGGTGCCGCGGTCTAAGACTTACGTCATAATTGTTTTATTATTCACGTTAATATCATACACCTAGGTCAGGAGGTTTGATGGATTCACTACAAATTCAAATAGTCTGCAAAATTATGTACAATGTACAATATAACATATAAGAAATATGTTCTGGAATCATTTTTTTAGCAGTGTTCTCTGTGTTTTCACTTATGTTGCATTGCACTGTGTTTTACGTTTGTATGAAATGTTCATCAAGTTTATTATCTTATAAAAATCCGTAAAACTTTTCAATAATGAGCTAATGGTTAAATATTACTCAATGCATTGATTAAATACACTAAGAATGAACAAAACCACAATATAGCTTTTATTATTTAAAGTTTATGTTCATTTTAATCTTTACTAATACATTCTCACAAATCAAATGTTGTCCCTGTTAACATAAGTTAATGCACTAATTTGTGAATTGTTAGATAATGTAAGTTAATGTGTTTACTTATGTTAACAAACAGCATCTTATAAAGTGTTGTCACCTTTGCAGGAGAGAACAAGTTTAAGTTATTTCTAAATGTATAAAGTATAATATAAATGAATATGGTTTACAAATCCAGACCGGATGATCCCTTGAAGAAAAATGAAGATCAGGTTCAGGTGAAGTCCTATAGATCACATTTATGATGCTTTTTAAGATTTAAAGTCCCAATTTAGTTTTTGTATCCCACAACGAGTGGATCCCACATTTTGCCTTTATCGCACACATCCGTTCATGCTTCATAACAATAAGAACGACTACATGACAAACAGTTTTCATCCAGCGATTCTTAAGCTTAAAGTGTACAGCGTCACACAAATTTTGACCGCCCCCCACCCGTCTCTCAGCAGGGGCCGTTCAGCTTTGTTAAAGTGAGAGCATTCAGCTGCCATTCATCTTTCATCTTATCACACCATCATATATTACCAGGCTCTCTGAAATCAAATGATGAGAAAATACCACCGAGCGATCAATACTTTTTCATTGACAGTAAAGGTTAAGCACATTAAGAATGACATCGCATTTGTCTTATGAAATCATATTTCATGTTGGTGGCCCAAAATTGGCTGAGATTGATACCGCGTCCCCTGGACTGAAAGTCATCCATTTTTTTATCGCTAATCACAGAAATCGCCTCTTTGTTGCCGCCGTTTCCTTTGTCCTTCTGCAAAAGTCAAGTGCCAGTTGATAATATCAGCGACCTGAAACGTTAAGGGCAACGATTTTAGCCCGTCTAAGCCTCAAACATGTGGCAATCGTGAGTGATAAAAGCTCTCAGAGACTCGAGGACATTTCTGCTTCTTTTGCCATTTGTCAAGAAATTTTGCACATGATTGATCCGTACGACGCGTCAGAGATGAGATGCTGCTTAAAAACAGTCACGGGATATTTTACCATGCTTTGCTTTGACAGGAGGGCTATTGCGTGGCGTATTGGCGAGGGCCTTCTGTTGTTGTTTCATTAGTAAAATATCAGACAGCTTGTGGTTTTCATCGGAGTAAACCCGGCGTCAGCCACGAGTGCTTATTCTGTTAAACAGAAAAGGAGAATGGATTTGTGATTGCAGGAAAGGTGCCGGTGCGGAGAGCATCTTATCTCCAGCCGACATCTTTAGATAATAAAAACATGTATTTTTGAGAGAACGAGAGAGAAGGATGGCAATATCAACCGCAGGATTGAATTCATAGATAATCGTTTCAGCCTATCAGAGAGCAAAGTCTCTCTTTGACTCTCACGCAGTAAAGAGAGTAGGTGAAATGTGTTTTCTTTACGTGATAAGACGGATAAGAAGTGAATTATCTCATCTGATACACGTAGAATCTCATGTATTGATCCAGTAACAACTGAATGTGAATTTGTTGGTTTACAAGTTGAACTTGTGAAGTGAGTATCGGAACAAGTGTCTCAGAAATCACTTCTATAACTAAATGTGTATGGTTATATGACTCTATACTACTCACTGGGGTATATACAGCTGTATTTTATATATATCTGGGCATTTGACCTCCAATGATGTAACAACAGAAAAAGTTCCCATAACAAAAGCACAAATGATGTCTAATTTCTATATGGGTAATTTTCTAATTGTTATATTTAAGTAGACTTCTATTTAATCTAAAAACAGAAAACGTTTAAAGATCAATGGAAATCCAATATAGTCTACCTTTTCAGAAAAAAACGTATAAAATAAAAGCCTAATGCAAAGCTTTATTTTTTCTCTTTCAGTTTTGGTTTCCAGAATGCTTTGCACGTGGCTGTTATAATATAGGACTTTCCTGTAAGGACAATGAATTGTAATGTACATGTATTTTTCGGCAGTAATCCTTTCTACAAAATTATTCTACACATTTCTACAAAATATTTTCACAGTGTACCTATTAATATATGGATATTATTATACACTGTATACATTATACTGTAAAAAAAACTTATCCTTCCCTTTTTCTTATTACAGGTTTGGCCTTGCCCCAATCCTGTGTAAGTCACTTTATGTAAAATCGTCTACTCAATGCCTAAATGTAAATCTAAATATATCATTTCATAAACACTTAAACTTTCATTAGATAATTGATCTTCATATTTTTGTATAATGTACGCATATAAAGCAGGTGCAATACATTATTTGCACATCGTTTAAAGATGACATGTGCTTTTTATTTTGTATTATTTTTCTATTTCAATAGTTAAAATACAGGTCCAAACCCCTCCCACAGCTTTGTTGTTTTGTAATGTTGCTTTAATGAACATCCATATTCAGTTTGTCTTTATTAACTGTAGAAACAGAAAATGTAGGATGTATATATATTGTACTAAAAAAACATAGAACAAATATATTTCTTGAGAGTGTAGAACTTATCATACATCATCATTTTAGTATAGGTAAAAAACTGTAAGACAAACCTATTATACGATGAGGTTTTAAACTGCACAGCTTCAGATATTGTTTATCTGTACATTCGTGTAATTTAGGGAGGAGATCGATGATATTTAAGCCCATTAGAAAATGCCGGGCAGCACAGCGGGGCAGATTAAGACTGTAACTTGAGGGTAGAAGGAAGGAGAATGTAAGGATTGCAGGGGATTGCTGTGTTTGTCATCTAAACAGGTGATTTTCCGGCAGGCTGCCTTCACTTGGAGTCGTGCGGGGAGAGAGGAAATGGCGTTGCCGCTCCACTATTTGTGTTGATTGCATGTGTGTGTGGATCTAAACAGCTGGCATCCGTTTTTTCAGGGAAACAGCAGGTAAACAACTGGGTAAATGTTGCAAAATGGCTCGCTGTCCTTACTTTTGCTCTTTTTCTTTTTTGGAGGTTGACATTGGAGAGAATTGAGACCATTTTGTCAAATGTGTGAAAGACAAATATGAGGGAGGTGGACACTTTAAAAGGGCAAACTAACTGACCTTGAATTAAATCAAATGTCCAGGGGAAATATATCATGCTTTGTGATTGTTCATTTTGGAAAGAAAGAAAGAAAGAAAGAAAGAAAGGAAAAAGGAAAGAAAGAAAGAAAGAAAGAAAGAAAGAAAGAAGGAAAGAAAGAAAGAAAGAAAGAAAGAAAGAAGGAAAGAAAGAAAGAAAGAAAGAAAGAAGGAAAGAAAGAAAGAAAGAAAGAAGGAAAGAAAGAAAGAAAGAAAGAAAGAAAGAAAGAAAGAAAGAAAGAAAGAAGGAAAGAAAGAAAGAAACAAAGAAAGAAAGAAAGAAGGAAAGAAAGAAAGAAAGAAAGAAAGAAAATAAAGAAAGAAAGAAAGAAAGAAAGAAAGAAAGAAATAAAGAAAGAAAGAAAGAAAGAAAGTAGGAAAGAAAGAAAGAAAGAAAGAAAGGAAAGAAAGAAAGAAAGAAAGAAAGAAGGAAAGAAGGAAAGAAACAAAGAAACAAAGAAACAAAGAAAGAAAGAAAGAAAAGAAAAGAAAAGAAAAGAAAAGAAAAGAAAAGAAAGAAAGAAAGAAAGAAAGAAAAGAAAAGAAAGAAATAAAGAAAGAAAGAAAGTAGGAAAGAAAGAAAGAAAGAAAGAAAGAAAGAAAGAAAGAAAGAAAGAAGGAAAGAAAGAAAATAAAGAAAGAAAGAAAGAAAGAAAGGGGGAAAATGAAAGACGTGGAGTGTAAAAATGGTCACACAAGCTTTTCACCCCATGGCAAAGTGGGTGAGTAAATTTTAAACTCTATTAAGTTCTGCGAGGCCTGCAATGGCCGTTTGACCAGCGGGGTCAGATGGAGCAACAACCCATGTAATCTCCTGAACAAGAGTAAAAACGGCTTGCCGTTACCATGGCGAGGGACTTGTGGACATCAAAGTAAAACACTCAAAGCTCAGAGTTCCTTTCCTGTCGGTTCTCTTCAAGCAAATTCAGACGTAATCACTTTCTCTGCTAATACAATAGACAGACACAGAGCCTAAGGGACGGACTCCTGCTGACACTACAGATGAACACAAAGTCAAAGTTCTCCATCTCTCATTTAGGGCATCTATTAGGAGATATACAAAATATGAGCTTACAACTGGATCATGTTCACTTGCAAATGTTTACTTCTGTACATATATTCAAGCCACCTTAAACTAAGCCAGACTCCAAGGAAAGCTTTAATTTTGATTATTTGATTATTTGTTTAATTATATATTGTAGATTATTTTTAGGCATTATTCAATGTAAATCTAGTCTTGACAGGATAGCTATTTTAACCACAATTTGGGAAAACAGAAAAGACATCCATCCTCCACTTTTATTCAAACATCTCCATGACATCAACACCGGCGCATAGGGATAATTTGTAACTTTTTGAGAGAGGTTCATCTCAAGGATACAGAGTGGACAGTCGTGTCTTGGACATTGAATTGAAAAAGAAATATGACAATGAAAAGTGTATTTTTGGAAAATACCCAGGTGTCTTCCCCTAATCTAACCATGGAAAAACTGTATGGTAAATCAATATTGAAGGTTGATTTTGAACAAAACCTTTGTCTTTATCGCAATTATGGAACGACAAATAAACATCTTTTATTTAAGAAATCATATTGTCAGTGCTTAATGTTTCTACTTGTCTGTAGAATGTTTTCTATTATTTCTGAACTGATGGATTTTAAGCATCCAAAACAAAAAGAAAAAACATCAATTCCTCTGTCAATCACACCTCTGTCTTAACCTTTCTTCTACCCTCTCTCGTCTCTTTATTTTTCCCATTATGGAGAGTGGACATAATCAGAAGTGACACATCCGAGCATCCTCACGGCCTCCCCAGCATCACATCCAGACCTTATGCTTCGTCAAAAAAGCTCTTTCTATCTCCCCTGTTCCCCAGCCCGGAGACTCCCCCTGTGCCCGGGTACATCAAAACACCATTAGACTGTCCCAAACACCTCTGCTTCCCTGGTGGACCCCCTGAGCGCATCACCTGGACTCTTCTCACACCGCCGGCGCTTCTAACAAAGCCCCATTTCACCTTTTCATTGACAAATAAATACATGGTTGAGAGAAATATACAGACTCCGGGGAAGAATAGGTAGGGATGTAAAACTGAAATAAGAAAAGAATATTGCAGAAGCTATGCCAAGCTGGTACGGGCCTCCCATGATGCATTGCAGTGACCACCTCTTTGGCGCACACGAGTGCTTCTTAAAATGCTGCACTTCATCAGATAAAAAGCACAAGTGTTGAGAAGAGAGGGGGCAAGAGGGGTCACTTTTAACGGGCCAAATGCAAATGACAGAGGAGAGAAGGAGGAAATGAATGACAAATGTATCTATAAAGAAGTGATGGACTGCCCAGAACTGACCGTCAATCATGTGACTCATTAACTCCAATCATAATTAACTGCTTTCCGTGTCATTATAGAAATCCCTTTTCTCTACACTTCCATAATTGTGGGCTTAAAAAGCATACAGGAGTTTTGAGACATCCCTCAGATTTTCGCTATTTTTGAAGCAGCCTGTGGAACGATTTCAATAAATACACATTTCGTATTTATGAATTCAAAGTTTGATCATTTTTCCTCTTGATAAATGACCTCAAATTGTTTTGGCCACACTCCCATGTGATTGATTAAACTAAAGTTGTAAGGAAAACCGCAGTGTTCTACATTTACTGTAAAAACGTTCATTTTGTTTCATTTGGCTTGGTAAATATCACAAGAATAAACAGTTATATGAAGTTAATAAAATCTTTAGTAAACATTTAATGGAGTTTTTAAGTGGAAAATATAAAAATTATTTATTAAATTCCAACAGTTACTTTCTCTAAAATGTGTTAAAAATAAGTATTGATACAACAAATGTATTTATATATGTAATATACAGTACACTAGAATTGTTGGTGAATTCTAAAATAAATACTTACGTAATTTTTTTTATTACATTTACACAAAATGTAAAGTATATATTCTCAATAGTTTTTTTATTTGACCTGCTTAAAAGCTTTTACTCATTTACTTTGAGTGTTAATTATTGACGTTAAAACACAGTTGCATTTTTTGAGCAGCGATACTTTTGTAAAAGTTACTAGAAAAAAGATTTAAAGTGACTACAGCCCTACGTACTCGGCTGACTTGTTAGATCTATCTGTGGATGTTGGAAATCTAATTGATAAACAGAGCATCAGTTATGAAAAGTTTATATTGCATTTTCAACAGCCACTGGAGACCGAGCCTCCATCAAATTTTAATCTCCTGTAATTTCCTTTAGCAAAAAAACAATGGGAATATAATAAAAACATCAAATGCAAAACGATCGATGGCTATTTGTCTTTAAATGACTCAAAGCGAAACACTACACGTCTTTATTTGAGACGAGACGCAGCACGGTATGTCTTCATTTAAGGAAACTTTAACTCTTTTAATACATCATGTCAAATTCTCCTCCCCGGCATTTGAACAGAATGCCATCTCTTTTCACCTGCTGTTGTCTGACATACAAATCCAGCATTTGAATGACTTTAATATTGGCTTAATCAATGGCTGGTGATCTTTTGATGGCCTCTATCCAATAAAGCCCAGCGTCGGCCGTGTGCGAGTTTCATAACTAGAATAATGGTAAATGATTACTCCTCTGCGTGGCGTCTCGCGGTGAGCCGGGCTAATGAAGAGAAATGGTTGGGTATGGAGCCGGGGCTGCCAGCTGCCATTTGAGAACTCGGAGCGGAGAGATTAATGATGAGCGAGCAGGCCTCTGTGGCCGTGATGCGGTCAGAGGTCCGATCGATAACACACACACACATCCGCACGTTGTGTTACACGCAAATACACTATCTCAAACACATGCAAATCCTCAGAAACACAATTTATCACATGCACGCACTGTCTCTTATTTAAGTGATGCATGGATGACAATGGACTCTGAATTTAACTTGTCAGAATTGCCAGAGGAATCTCTTTTCCACAATTATGTTGTTATCTATATTGTGTTATATTTGTTTTTTTTTTTATATGTGAAGGGTGGATAAGGGATACACTGTGTAGATATTATCACTTACATCAATAGTTATATTAACTTAAAAAATCTTTAAAACTTTTTAAAAAATGTAAGATTTCTCTGGAAATTATTCAAACAATTGATTAAAAATCCAGCAGTTTAATTTCTCTAAAATGTACCCATATTTTCAAGTCTATGCAAATAAAAAATTTATATTAATTAAACAAAACTATATTTGTTGTATGCACCTTATATTTTTGGTGAACCCTAAGAGAAATATTTGAGTACATGAGATTCATTTATTTTTTTAAATTAGGTGTACACAAAATGTCAACCGTATATTATACTAATTTTTCATTTTCTTTATTAATAAAAATAGTTAGACATTTTTTGGTCAGTTGTTTAACATCAAAACATAAAAATTAAAATAAAATTAAAACAAATTATATAAATCTTAATGTCCAACTTAATTCTTCAAAACATTTATTCTTTCCACTGTAGGTTTTTGACAACTTTACCTCGCTCTCATCCTGACAATAATCCCTTTTTTTCAGTAAATAAAAAGTTGCTTTGCTTTCAGCACTCAGATTTTCCTCACTGCTGCATCACATGCTTATAATTATTCATACCATCCGCCGTGCAGCCGTTGATGGGCAATAGTCTTATTTTCTGCTTCAGTCACCAGTGCACATTTGTAATTTTATATACTGAAGTTTGTTATGTAAGGCAATTTTCTGCCTACTTAAGAAGGCCTGGCTATTGGTCTGCATTAATGCGAGAGAGAGAGAGAGAGAGAGAGAGAGAGAGAGAGAGAGAGAGAGAGAGAGAGAGAGAGAGAGACCAGAGAGAGAGACCAGAGAGAGAGACCAGAGAGAGAGAGAGACCAGAGAGAGAGAGAGAGAGAGAGAGAGAGAGAGAGAGAGACCTAAAATAAGACATGAACTCAGGAGTACAATATATTTTGATATGTGAGAAGCGAACTTCCTGTTTGGCATCACTCAAATGTTTCGGTCAAATTTTTCTTGGAGCATGATGGAATTGTACAAAAAATGCCTATTTTTGTTCTTTTATTTTATTTTACACTAAGGAAAATATAAAAAATAGGGAACAATGTACTGTATTAAATATAAATAAATATTCTGTATTTATTTTTTGAAGCATGTTAATGTTGTGTTATGTTGTTTAACAGTTTTTTTATCAAGGAAATATTTTGTCTTGTTTTGTTCAATATATTCATTTATCATTTTAAATTATTTCTGTTGTTCAAACATTTGTGTAGTGCTAAATACGTTGGATCAACATTATTAAAATTTTTTAGTGATCTATATCAATATACAGTATGAATTGCGTGATATTTGTGATACACATTTCCAAATTACAAATTTAAATGAATTATATTCTCTACTGACAATCTTGTATTTTTAGACTTGAGTATAACAATGAAATAAGAGCCAAATAAACACCAGAAACAAAAAACAAAAACAGAAATTTGTTGTTCAGAAGAGGTTCACTGTGTTGACTCAAGACACTGTGTGTGTGTGTGTGTGTGTGTGTGTGTGTGTGTGTGTGTGTGTGTGTGTGTGTGTGTGTGTGTGTGTGTGTGTGTGTCTGTGTGTGTGTGTGTGTGTGTGTGTGTGTGTGTGTGTGTGTGTGTGTGTGTGTGTGTGTGTGTGTGTGTGTGTGTGTGTGTGTGTGTGTGTGTGTGTGTGTGTGTGTGTGTGTCTGTGTGTCTGTGTGTGTGTGTGTGTGTGTGTGTGTGTGTGTGTGTGTGTGTGTGTGTGTGTGTGTGTGTGTGTGTGTGTGTGTGTGTGTGTGTGTGTGTGTGTCTGGAAGGGTGCCTGACCTTGGCAGGGATGGGGTTTCAGAAGCGAGCTGTAATGATGGCTGATTGCTGGGGAATGGTGGAGAATGGACAGACAGTGAGAGAGAGAGAGCGTTAGATGAGAGGAGCTGCAAGGAAAGGAAGGAGTAGAGGAGTCCGACATAATTGCAGCCCTCTTGGGTCTGAGTCTCCTGTGGCACACATCACTACATCAGTAGGGGTGTGTCTCAGATTGACGGGCGAGAGAGAAGCTTGAGGAAAGTGGCCGTAAAAGATGGGCTGACTCGAGGTGCAGTTGACTGGAGGGCTTGGGCAAAAGTGAGAGAGAACAATGGTTGAGAAGTAAGAAAGTGGGGAGAGATAACGGGTAAAGCGAAATGATAAGAAGTCGAATAAGATATAATAAGGACATAATTAACTTTCAGGCTAATTAAGAATATTTATTTGCTGACATCATCCTATTGTCCTATTTGTTGTGTCAAAACAGTAATAAAAATGTTTATATATTTTTTTATAAATAAATAAATAAAATACACGAAAAGACCAAAGACCTTAGAACAGATTGACCTTTAAAATCCAGGCCAAAGTCGAGTATTAAAGATTGATTATACCCATTAATTTCACCATAGTTAAAACGTTTGACCTGGTCTTACTCTTTCAATATTAAAGATATCAATGTTTTATACTCACATAATGTTCTTTACATTGTAAAGAATAATTTTATGTTTAAAAAAGTAAATATCTTAAAGACGACCTTAGCTGAAATTTCACAGGCTGGGTCATGTTAAAATCAAGAACTAAAATAGATTTTTATTCGGAACTAAGTTTGAACAGCTCATGTTGCCTAATGAAAGCTCAGAAAAGTCTTAAGTATCCATCTCATCGGTTACATTCTCTTTTTGAACTGCTGCCCTCTCAGAGACAGTATAGGGATCTTAAAAATGAATACCGATATATTAAGAAATAGTTTCTATGCTAAGGCTGTTTGGCACTGAACACTGTGTGTGGACAAAGATGGTAATGTCAAAGAACACTTGTGTAATGTTTGTTTTCCATTTAATAGTTTTATGATGTTTTTACGTTCGTTTTACATGGCAAGGACTCATTCATTTCCTTGTACCTAAAAGTATAATGACAAAAGATTAAATTCAATAGTAATCTTTATATATATATCATTTACATTTACATTTAGTCATTTAGCAGACGCTTTTATCCAAAGCGACTTACAATAGTCGAGGAGACAATGAAGCGGTAAATAGCCGATACAACAATAGGTGAACAAGTGCTACAACAATATTACCAAGTTACACAGAGAGAGAAGTTACAAAAAGTATATATAAAAATTTTTTTTAAATTTTTTTTTTTTGAGATATATTGTTTGTTTCTAAAATGAAAAATTATTCTGGTGAAATAATTTGATGATTTATGTGATTCCTTGAAAGTGTTTAAAAGTGCAATTTTGAGTTTGAGCATACAGTGCATGACACTGATGTCACTGTGATGTGACGTGGAAATCAGTCAAGATGATTGGCTGAAATGATGCTGAGATTTTTATGATTGGCTGAAAAAATGAAAGTGTCAATGATGATGATAACTTGGTTGAAAGTTAATTTTTTTTGCATGTTCGTTCAGGTCACAGATGCAACCAGATTTCACTTCTCATGGATATTTTTTAATGAGGCTAGATAAGAAATCTTTTTTGCTTTATTGTCACCTTAAATGAATTCCTTATAAAATAATTAATAAAGTTTAATTAAAGCTTATAACGTGCATATAAATATATATATATACACACACGTGTACGTATGGGACTGTATGCCATGTTTCCCTCACACACGGCACAGAGCATCGTGTCTACTGTGTGTGTGTGTGTGTGTGTGTGTGTGTGTGTGTGTGTGTGTCTGTGTGTGTGTGTGTGTGTGTGTGTGTATGTGTGTGTGTGTGTGTGTGTGTGTGTCTCCGAGCTGATGTAAGCCAGTGGAGTGGCAAATTACAGCAGACCTACAGCTGTAGGCTGACATTATGATTAATTTGATCAGTAATTTCTCCTGTTTTTCATTTTAATCGCTGTGACCATTCTGCTGTGGCAGGTCTCTCAGATCTAATTAAGATCAATTCCGGTGTAACCGGCTTGCCCACCGAGCAGACACCCCCTCCCCTCCCAAATCCCTGAGCCTCCTCAGCGTGGAAAAACCCCAGTCGCTCCCATCAATCAGTACCTACAAATCCAGCCGCCTGCTAATCAGCCAATTAACACACTTAGACAAATTTCCTAATCTCTACCGTCTGGTTGTCATCACAACAGCCCTGACTCTACATCACCTCTGATTCCTTTTTAATGCCTCAGCATCTCTCTCTTCAGCTTACACAGCTGAGAAGTTAAAGAATAGCAGTTTTTCAGATTTTGGAAATGGATTGGAGAGCTTACATTTTTTTTTTTTAAATCTAGATTCTGATGTTGTTTATATGTTTATGTTTTTAATGTCCTTCAAGACAACCCAGGAGCACGTTTATCATTTGAAACCATTGCAGAGTATTTTCTCTATAAAATGAGGGTTTACCAAATAGGTTTAAAACTTTTTGTTTGAAATTGACCCGGTTAATGACGTCATGAAGCTGTAACCGATCACATCAAGTTTACATTAACAATGTTATTGTAAGTGTATGTAAAAATTGTGCATAGATTCAGGCTGAAATGATCTCAGTTTCACTTTCAGTTTAAGTAGCATCTGAACCATATCCAACTGATGTTGAATACAGTGTATATTATTATATGTTATAAAGTGGCATTACAATTATGCTAGATAAAATGTAAGTGTAAAAATATGCTAGGTTATATATTTATATATATTAAAATAATATTAAATAATAGGCTATAATATGTGTAGTGTTGATTGTATGATACTTAAAGGGAATGAGTCCTAGTCCAATGTATTTTTACTGCAGAAACCTTCATCAGAAACCATTTTAGAATTACTGGGGAAAGTTTTGGAGGCCCGGACACCATATCGCCAACCCCTGATCTATGGCACAAGTCTGATCTTTATGCACAATAATAATCTTTTACATTGTAATCCATTCATTTTTATTTTTTGCATGTTTGTGTAATGCTGTTTGTTATGCGATAGTGTTCCTTACATGTTGTCCATATACAATACACAATTCATCTTTAAATACCTTTTAAAAGGCATGTATAAAATTAAAACAAAAGAAGATAAAATAAAATAAAATAAAATAAAAAAATCTGTCTAAATATAGAAACTATATAAAGAAGTATATAAAATATAAACACAAATTATAAATATGGCGTAATAGTTTACAATTAACATGTTCTATTACTTGACTTTAATTAAACTAATATCTAGGGATG
>CM065676.1:2246937-2387508 GCA_033220385.1 Triplophysa yarkandensis
TAAAAATATTTACCTAAACATTAATTTTTTTCCAAATCGGCCTTACATATTTCCTTACAAATACAAACATGGAATTCAACAATAAAGTGTTTTTGTATATGGCATATTGTTTAGCCCTGTCCCTAGCAAACACTTCCACAAATCCTTATAAGTAGCTTTGTAATACCCACGATTGCACATAGTCTGAAAGATGCTCAAATATACTTAATTATTTCCATTAAAAACTTGTGTGACTGACACAAAGCAAAGGTAGCTGCTGATGTCGACCATGGATCAAGTGACCCTATGGATGTCCTATTGTCCAAGCCTCATTTTCACACACATTAGAGGACCTTCATGATAACCTGACAAATGAAATCAGCTGTGCATCGTCTCTAAATGAAGAAATATATGGAATGCCCAGCAATTCCTAAGGAATCCCTTGGAAAGCGCTAGTTTTGGGCTCTGGGGACCATTAAGCGTGTGTCCCACAGGGTCCAGCTGGTGAGTTTATGGGCCGGGGCGAGGGACAGAGGGTGAAATAAATGGCTAAACTGATGGCAGACATAATAAGGCGGAAGGAGGAATGGGGTTGAGGCACAGCACAGAGCAATAAGGACTCTGACGCTGATGAATGCGCGGAACGGCAGAGAGGCGACCCCGGCCTCTCTCGAACTAAAATGAAACCACTGGGACATATTGGGAGGAGGGCGTGTTATTAGTGACCGATGGAGACAGCCAGACGAATAAGAGGGAGAACAGACAGACCAACAGATGTACAGCATTATAAATGATGTCATTATAGATAGTGTCTGTTTGCTGTTTATTTCCTATTCTGGCAAGAGGTTAAAGTGAAAGTTTAAACAAAAATGAAAATGGTACATCTTTTACCCTCTTGAAATGTCTTTTTTTTCTGTAGAACATAAAGAAGATAGTTTGTAGAATGTTGGCAACTGGCAGGTAGTTTTGTGTCCATACAATAGATGTGGTGCCACCGCTGTTCGGTTCCCAACTTTCTTCAAAATATCTTCTTTTGTGTTCTGCAGAAGAACGAAAGTCTTGAAAATGAAATGAGAGTGAACAAATGATGAGAATTCTACTTTTTTGGGTGAACAATCACTTTAATACGTTAACTAAAGCTTTCAGAATTAATTCGTGACACATGTGGAGTTTGTTTAATTTTATAGAGCGGTGTGAAAATAAGAAAATAAGAAAAAACTTATAAAAAATAAATATGAATTTAACTAAATCACTGGCATATGGCGCTGTGGATATCTCGACTCAAGATCTTATTTGCAAAAGGTAAAATACATTGAAAACAAATGTGCCCATACATGCCGTACACTTTCAGAACATCAATAAGTGATTATCATAAAATTGTTTCAAATCTGGTTAGGCCAGAAAACATCATTACCCATAATTCAATAATCCGCAGCTCTTCATTTCCAATAATAGTCTAGTGCTGTCGCTAGCAAGATGGCTGGAATAAACTCTTAACAATAAACTTTCAATTTTCATTCCTTTTCAGGGACTGCCTTGGCAAACGGGCACCTCCCTCAAGAAACAATATTTGTAATATCCAAGATTTCCCAAGACAGATTCAATCATTCAATTGAATTACTGCCCCATTCTCTAACATTCATCCAAGACCTCGTCTCACTCCGGAGCTCCATTCCACCAGACATGTTGTGAATAATGTAGAAGAATGAGTTCTTTAAGTGAGGCGACATCATATTTAGGGGTCATTACATTGAGTCGATCGGTCTCGACTGCCCCCGTGCCACACGACGATCCCATCAACAGTCAACTTGTATTACGGCTTCAAATAACTTCACTTTTAGTGCGCAAACAAGAGTCAAAGCAGCTGAGGAGAAACACGCGGAAGGTTGTGTGGAAATATCAGCTTTTGTGAGCTTGAAAGCTTTTGTACCTCACTCTTTAAGATCAAACCAACCGAATTGCATCGTGCCTGGCTTCTTTTTGAAAGGGAGTTTTGTATATTTATTTCCCTTTTTGTGCAAATGTACTTCCAAAAGTTGTCTCGTTTAGTCGACGTGCTTTATGAACATACTGTTTAATGAATTTGTCCAATGAAATTTCTTCCTTGAATCCTTCTGCAATTCTTGATTCTTATAATGCCAATTACTGTATGACCTTCTCATTTTCCGCCGAACAAATAAGATATTTTGAAAAATGTGTCAACCGTGCCACCCATTCACCTCAATGTAATTCAATTATAGGCCATCATCAAGTGTATAGGAACAAAACGTTAACATCTCCATGAAAGGATCGTGTGGAAACATCACACATGGTGGATAAGACGGAATTCTTACCTGCAGTGGCAGGGGAGGTGTAACGGGCGAAGGTAAGCTGCGAGCTGGTGATTGGTTCTGCCTGTGATTGGGCGGAGACTGGGGAGGCTGAGCTGAGCTGTGGTTGGCGGCGTTACATGTGGAAGCAGAGCCTGGAGAAGGTCCGGACGCATGTGACGGGATCGGTGGAGTGATCTGACGGTGACTGGGAGTCTGGAGATGCGTCGGGTGGCAGAGCTGCTGATGTTGCTCTCTTTCCCGTTGCTGTTGATCTCGCTCGCGCTGTTCTCGTTCCCGCTGCTGCTGCTGCTGTTGCTGCTGATGGTGATGATGCTGTTGCTGGTGATGCTGAAGCTGCTGGAGTTGTTGGAGATGCTGAAGCTGTGAGTTTAGGGATGAGGTAGCTGTGACGAAAGAAAGGGAAAACAGAACCGTTTGAGAAGGTATAACCAGACATGTAATGAAAATAGGAAGGAAGGCCTGAAAACAATACTTTAAATGGGATGCATGACCCAAAAATAACAATCTGCCAATCAAAACCTGTATTGTACTGTTTCTTACACAAAATGAGGATATTTTGAGAAATGTCTCTGTGGTTTTGCGTTCATACAATGGAAATCAATGGAAGCTTGTGTTGTTGGTTTCCAGCATTCTTTAATACGCCTTTAAAGCAAAGAAAGTCATACCAGTTTGAAACGAGGGTAAATAAATAAAGACTTGCATCGCTTAAACAAAACGTACCCACAACGCACTGGGAATGTTCCTGCTGTAATTTGCCCATTATAAATAAATGAAGCGAGACGCAAGCAACATGTTGTATTCAATCACAAAAGTAGAACAACATTTTAAGGCTTTTCCTCCTGTTATAATTTCTGCCAGTGTTTCAACGTGTGTCTTATCGCTTAGTACTTTTCCTTGGGCTGTAATTGCAGAGCCATCACTGATTGCAGGCCATTACATACTATCTCTTTGGTACATTGTAATTATTGAACAACCCAAAGCTGAAGCCTTCTGAGGTAAGAAGCACTGGGCTAAAAAAGATGTTCTGGCCTTTTGAAGTCCGAGAACTTCCTCCATCTCTAGTCTAGAGGACTCTTAGACATAATTTCAAGTAATTCACTGCAGATCTTAAATGTACTTTTAGGAAAGCTCTTTTTTTTGCAACCGCTGTGCGACCTTTAGCAGCCGCTATGACTTTTACGAAACCAAAGAAATTTTGCGATAACTCACAAAACGAGATATTTTGAGAAATGTCTTAGCAATTATGATTTCACACGATGAAAGTTACCCAACGTTTTTCAAAATATCTTTATCTTGTTCTGCAGACTTGGGTGAACGGTCCCTTTAAGACCGCTGGATTATACTCAATACATTCATTGACTTAACATTCTGTCTTCAATTTCTAAAGGACACAAAAAGTGTTTAAAGAGAAGCATTATATTTTGATTTCTATGATGTGTCTTCAATAGAGTTTCATGTGGGCACTACAGTTTGACTCACCAAACACCCAGAAATAAAAAAATGAGTTTACATAGAACAGATCTATACCCGTATATCTTTACATTCATGAGGAATCTACGGGAGAACAAGATTAACCAACTCTATTAAACACGCTTTCTTCATAGACATGCTCCCATATTCCAACACACTAAAGAATGATTCGATGATATGTACGTGTTGTAAAAGAGAAACTGTTGGAAACAAACTACGAACAGATAAGACTGAATCATTGTGACCTTTAGCTTCTCTCTGATGTTTACAGACAGATGTCAAACCTCTGCTCTGTGTTCACATAATGAACGCTCTTCACTGAGTCAAATATATGTTTCTTGAACTGCACTTGCACACAAATGTCACACAAATTTGATGTGTGTTATTATGGAGTGAAAAACTGGGAGATTCTCTACTCGCTTATGGCACTGTGATGATATCCCGTCGATTTCACTCTCAAGATCAATTTGATACTAATAATAATTAGCCAGCAATGAGTTTTAATCATTTAAAGTTTAATTTTAATTATTTGCATTTTTGTATTAATATTCATTCTTATTTGATAATACAAATAACGATTAAGCAACAATAACCTAACATTTTTTCTCTTTTTTGTATTTTCTATATTATTATTTTATTTCATTGCAGTTTTTTATTGTATTCAAGGTATATTTAAAAATATCACGTCTTATTTAATGCTAAAACAATATTAACCAACGGTGACTTGACGGTATATAATTGTGCCTTTCTATTTTATTGACTTGATTTTTATTTTTCAATATCCCATCTAACTTGATAAGCCTAATGATTAACTAGCAAATATCAAGCCTAATTCCATCACAATAATGATGAACCAATTATTACTGAAGCTGCAGCGTTTTTACAGTTTTCGGTAAATGTTTTTTTCATTTGACTTTCATTTTTATTTTTTATTTTACAATATAATATATTATTTAATGAGAATAATGATTCACTTGCAACAAATGTGCATTTTTTCTTTCTTATTTGCTGTTGTTTAGTTTATTAAAATTAGTTCATCAAGTCTTATTTCAAAATAGTTATGATGATTTCTTATTTTACTTCAAATTCAATAAATAAATGGATAACAACTGAATCGTGTTGCAGTGAATGCAATCTTTTTTAAAACAAATGATTAAAAGAAGAAAAGAATAACTTGAAGAAATAACATCTACCGTACATCTAGAATTATCGCAAGAAAACAACATTGGGTCATGTCGAGCAACAGCGCGAGTCTTGTAATGTATTGGCCAACATGTGTTTGCGCTCAGCGTGCTAGACAAGCAACAGTCCATAATTAATTGATGCAGATGAATAATTAAAACCAGGGGATTTCTTTTCCTGGAGATAACTTAGAAAATACATTGCTCCTGACATTTCTTTGATTAGTGCGGCTACTCGTGCATCACTGCCGGACGGACGGGCGGGTTTTTGATCCGGCCCTCTCTCCTACTCCGAAAGGCAAGAAAATCACAGAAGAGAAGGAAGAAGAAAGGCAAGTGTCTCTCGACCAGTAAACAGCCCACTTTTACATTTCTTCAATCGCCTGACACGTTGACACCTCTCTCACACCCCGACATGAATTATATATCATCTGCACTCGGGAAATTCCACGAGTCCAATTCCAGTTTGAAATGTTGGGGCAAGTTGTCTCGCAGGTCTTGACAGGGCCTGCATATGTGGCGCTGGATTGTGTGAGAAGATGCGAGCCGGACGCTGCTAGTCGAGAATGAGCTGAAGGAATAAAGGAAGAAGAGTGTAGAAAAGAACATTTAAGGGAAACCAGAGGGACGATCAGAGGCTTTGGGAGGGTCTCGTCATGAGGTCTAATAATAGATAAAACAATGAAAGAACAGAAAGAAGAAAAACTAAAGAGAGAAATGGAGAAAATGTCGTCGTCCAACTATAGAGGTTAAACTTTGGTTTTAAAGGAGCATTATTGGAACACAAGCGAGTGTCGTTTAACTTTTTAATTTTAATTTAAATAAAATGTGAATAGAAATATTCGACAATATTTATGTATGTTGCTTTCTTAAATCTACTTGATAACAGTCTAAAATTAATACAATGGTTTAGTAATACTTTGAGACATCTGAAAACGTTTAGGCTGTTTTCAAAGTAATGCCGTTTTTAGTAATATCTTGGAGGCAAGTTGTCACACTGTTTTACATTTAGAATTTCTGCATGATGAAACATTTCTTTGGACTATCATGCTGTTTTATTAACATTAAAATGATAATTTTCTATTTAAAACAGCTAAAAAAACATGTTCCTGCCTTAACAACCTGCCCTAATATTGAGTGAGAGATCAGCCTATTAACATTTCAAACCTGTATGACTTTCTTTCCACTGCAAAACACAAAATGAGATATTTTGAAGAATGTCGATGAACAAAAACTGTTGGCCTCATTTGACTTTTATTGTATAGACACAAATCCAGCATGGTTTTCTTTTGAAAAACCTTCTTCTAAATATCTCCTTTTGTGTTCTTGAGAAAAAAGGAAAGGCACATGGTGTTTAAATGACAAAAATTTTAATAAATATTAAAAATAATTAATAAAGAACTAACCTTTTAAGAGTGGGATACATTTTGCAGCCCATATTTTAAGGAACGTGTTTAAATCAAAAGTTATCAAACCCCTGACTTCTCTATACACCGATCAGACACACTGCGTTTCCTTTATTGCAATATTCACAGAGATGAAAAGCGACGTGCACGTGAACAGCGAATGTGAAACTTCTCAAGAAAACATTTTATCACCAAGCTCGAGGGTGTCAGTCCGGGTTCACGGTAACCAAATGGCACAATTCATAAAGGTTTTCATGTCATCGTCTATCTAACATAACCCCCTGCAACACTCGAACAAAGGTAATCTGATCCACAGTAAGTGGCACCATAACACATGACAGTGTGAATTTGGTCTCTAGCCTAGATCTCATTCACACTTTCACCTCCAGTGTTCTTTCTCTGCTGCCTTGACTTATCTGAAAAACACAACTCGCTGCTTCTCATAAGTAATGGGAATGTGTAATAACAACAGTGACGGTTGAGGATATTTTCAATTCAATGTGAATTCAGTTTGAAGAGTGAAGTACAAATGGAGATATTAAAGGCAGTGAATGTTTACTTACAGAAATGTAAATATTATAGAAATGTCAAGGCTGCTTGATAATAGAAATATGGAATTTAGTCTTAATTTCAACCCAACAGCATGTTTGTGTTTTCAATTTTTCAATCCTCCAATTACAAAATCTATACGGTAGGGCTGCACTTATAATCGAAAAAATCTAATCAAGATTATAATCACCGTTAAAACAATTACATAATTCTCGAAATCTTCAATTATTGCTGAATATTTGTGCTCATGTGTGTGAATCAGAGATTGTAAGTAATGAATCACAAGTACAATATCAATGTGAAAAATCAACAATTTGTTTAATCCTAATCGCGCAACATCATATGTATCACTTTTATAACAGAGGAAAATACTCAAATAGAGGAAGTCTGAAATTCTAACTTTACAACACTTTATAAATGCACTGCCTGTGCAAATCAACTTGATATGTCATGTATATTAATATCAGCCATTCCTTTCTCTTTAAAGGTCATAATGCATTTAAACTACATGTCGTATAAATCCATAAATTGACAAGTAGATTAAGTTGAATAACTTTCCAATTCCTTCTTGCTTTATAAATAAAAGCACACACTGACATATGATCCCTGTCATGTCCTCGAGTAGCAGTTCTTTTCACAATAGAATAACATCCAACAGCCGTCCTTTTCCACTCAGTAAGTTCACAAATGAAGCCAAGGCCCATCCGGACAACCCTTACGACCCGTCTGACGTATGGGTGCTCTCTTTTTCATCCTGCACCTGAAGCCACTCCAATTTAGCTATTTTCTCAGTTCTCTTTCTTTTTCTTTAGCTAAAAAAATCCTCGCCGGACCGATCACAGGAACCCCTCTGTTTAACAGAAACTGATTCGCCTCCAGTCTGTGACCCCGTGTGAGGATTTGTGTGTGTCTGACAAACTCTCAGGGCGAAAATCACCTGTCGGGTGTCTGATGTGTGTGTGTGCATCTGTGTTTGTCAGTGTGTGGGTCATTGTATGTGTTTGTGTGCGTGTGTTCGTGTGTGTGTCTGATGTGTGTGTGTGTGTGTGTGTGTGTGTGTGTGTGTGTGTGTGTGTGTGTGTGTGTGTGTGTGTGTGTGTGTGTGTGTGTGTGTGTGTGTGTGTGTGTGTGTGTGTGTGTGTGTGTGTGTGTGTGTGTGTGTGTGTGTGTGTGTAGAGGCTGATTGTCAGAGGTCACTTGAGAAGCGTCAGGGTGATAGCACTATTTTTGTTTCTAGTATCAGAGCGAGTGAACGGGTCAAAAACAAACTATCCACCTGTCTCATTAATACACTTCGCTGTCTGTCCATCCCAATGAAACACCCTTTTGCTCAAGGGACGTCAACAGACCAACATGACAATTTGTATGTCCTTTTTTGATTTGGATTTTTGTTATTTTTTTTATAACTTCGGTGCCTTTATTTACACTCCGGACACACAAAGTGTATCAAATGTTGTCTTTGTAAAATAGAAGAACATGCTCTATTTTAAATGAATGAAGTTTATATGTAAGAATAAATTCATTACATATATGTTTACGTAGATAGAACATATTTGGGCAATTCCGTGAAAATGTCAACCATACCATGAACATTATTATATATTAAAGTGCTATTTAATATTTAATAAATTTAATATATAAAATACACTCACAAATATGTGTAAATAATTTGGATTTACATAAAGCATTAAATGCTTATTTAGTAGAAAATGTTTAATAAAAAAATACATCCAATACATAAAATACATTTATAAATATACTGAATCTGATCCCTGGACACAAATTTTTGTCGTCATAAGATTTGCATAAAAGTAATACAATGTATAAAATATATATATAATAAATATATTTCAACTATAAAACATGAGACAACACATCTTGGAGTACTTTGGGCAAAAAATCTGTCTCAATCATTTATTTATGCGAATATCATTCCAAAAAAATCATTTTGAAATATTGCCCGGTTTTAAGAGGCGAATGGTGTCGAGTGTTTACACGCTATCGACATTCTTCAAAATATCTTATTTGTGTTCTAAAGGAGTAAAAAATCTACAGCTTTGGACTCAGTAAAAAATGATGAAGAATATAATTTTTATATCTCTTTAACATAAACAAATTGGTGCACATATATGAACAGCATATATAAGAGACATTACATCATTTAATTTCGTCTTACAAAAATTAATATTTCTTTCTTTCTTTTATTTTATTCATTTTTAGGCTTTATTCTCCAATGCAATATTCACTTCCAGCTGGAATATTGACTGGCAGGAGTGCATGATAATCTAGTTAATAACCTGTCAGAGTTAGTGACTGATGGCAGAAATACTGCACTTTACCAAACGTTAATGAAGAAACCCACTTTAGAAATAATATCGAGGACCAAATGAAGACATGCACATACACACACAGCATGCACAGTGAATTAAAGGCCAATCACAAGGGCAAAGAGACTAACAGAGGTCATTCATCCAGTGAGAAGAGAAAGATGAACACGAGAGAAATGTTTAATAGCTGATTCAGGAAATATTCCATACTTAAATTGCCTAATGCATAAATCAGCTTTATATATACATATTAAACATAATTGATCATGTTACAACATGAATAATCTCTCTTGAAACATGCAGCAGTTAGATAAAGTTGGTAGATAGAAATGACAAAACGCAGGTATCAGACGACCATCCCCACAACCAAAGTGTAAGCAGTTTAGACTTTACTAAATGATTCCCTAACGGAGATTCGGATCGGGCTCAGACGATACTAAATGGCAAAGAGGTCAAACTGCAGCGAGAGGCTCTGAGTGTTTATATCGTCACAGTGAACAGTGTGTTGGGATCAGACCACAAAGCCCTCCGTCTGACATGCATGTCTGATCAAAGTGTATTACTGCTGTTGTCTCTGCTGGGGATTTAAGGGAATTCTGCGCTGTCTTGCGGAGAGAATATTGTATAAAAGTACTGTAGAGAATATTCTCATAAAACCTCTGAACGCTCTTTTAGAAGAAAGGAAAATGTTTCGAGCTGTTTTTATGTTTCCTTCTGCCACTGACCGCATGTTCACTTTTCAGAATAAAACAAGTGAATCATCTTTTTAATGATGTGATATTAAAAATGAATGGTGGGTTTTGTCAATATCTCAATTGGGCTGTTTAGATTGTGAATAGGATTATATCGTGAAAAATGGATCTTCCGTGGCAAAACGTCTCTGTCTCATTATATACAATCTTGATATTTTAATCATTTATAGAACGTTACTGTGCATAATAAGGAAAATTCCCACATAAATGAAAATTGTGTACAGCACAACAGAAGATATTTTGAAGAATGTCGTTAATCAAACAACATTGGTCCCTGCTGACTTCCAATGTGTGGGTACAACATCACTGGGATATTTCTCTGAATATCTTCTTTCGGACACATGAGAAAAATAATGAATGATGACATGAAGTCTGAACAACAGAATATCAATAATATTACCTGGATATTCTCTCTCTCTCTCTCACTCTCTCTCTCTCTCTCTCTCTCTCTCTCTCTCTCTCTCTCTCTCTCTCTCCCCTCTCTCTCTCTCTCTCTCTCTCTCTCTCTCTGGTCTCTCTCTGGTCTCTCTCTCTCTCTCTCTCTCTCTCTCTCTCTCTCTGGTCTCTCTCTCTCTCTCTGGTCTCTCTGGTCTCTCTGGTCTCTCTCTCTCTCTCTGGTCTCTCTGGTCTCTCTGGTCTCTCTCTTTCTCTGGTCTCTCTCTCTCTCTCTCTCTCTCTCTCTCTCTCTCTCTCTCTCTCTCTCTCTCTCTCTCTCTCTCTCTCCTCTCTCTCTCTCTCTCTCTCTCTCTCTCTCTCTCTCTGGTCTCTCTCTCTCTCTCTGGTCTCTCTGGTCTCTCTGGTCTCTCTCTTTCTCTGGTCTCTCTCTCTCTCTCTCTCTCTCTCTCTCTCTCTCTCTCTCTCTCTCTCTCTCTCTCTCTCTCTCTCTCTCTCTCTCCCTCCTCTCTCTCTCTCTCTCTCTCTCCCTCTCTGGTCTCTCTGGTCTCTCTGGTCTCTCTCTCTCTCTCTCTCTCTCTCTCTCTCTCTCTCTCTCTCTCTCTCTCTCTCCCTCTCTCTCTCTCTCCCTCTCTTTCACTCTCCCAAAAACTGTCTGCATTCACTGTCCCATGCATCCACATCTTGAGGTCCCGTCCTCCCGCTTGCCTTCCCCTTAGTGTCTAATGCAAAATTTATGCTCACAAGGTGGTTTCAGTGGGTGAAAAAATCAATACGGTTGGGCCCTGATGCGGCGGGCAGAAAGAGTGCTCTTTGACTGACAGTAAAAGCATGGGGGCACATAGAGGGGGGGCACTTTTAAAGTGCAGAAAGGTGGACAACAGCAGCGAATTGTCTGAATGCCCATCCACATCGCGCAGCCTCATTTAAAGTCACATTTCAAGTGTGAAGGGTTATAAAGAAACTGCAGGGAGAAAAATGAAAAGATGTTTAGCAGATTAGTGTTGCGTTACCATTAAAATGTTTTTGTGTTGTTGTTCTATCTGCAGCTGAATTTCTGAAGTTGACAAGCACAGGATTGTGCAGATGGTGCTGTAAAAATGATTTAAAACCATGCATGAGTCTCTAGATGTGTACGCATCCCAAAAAACAATTCCGAGTGCGTAAAAGAGACATTTCAATACAGCTCCGCACAAAACGATCTGCCCTGAATCCTTCTATCTTTCACGTCTTTGATTATTCCTTTTGCTCTTCTGGTGGAGCATGTTAGCATTGTTGGGCGGGTACTGAACGCATGCAGCCATGTGCCCGTGGGCAGTATGCCAACGATCCGTTCAAACACAGCGTTAAGCCACAAAGCCCCGTCTTGTGATTGTCAATGCACTTTAATAAAACGCAATACAGCGGGTGAGAAGAGTCAAGCGCCGATAATCCAACGAGAACAAATTTGTGTGCGTTGTGCTCATTCCGTGTCCCCGACATACACTGAACCCAAACCTTTTTGCAAAACGTCGCTTCCTTTGTAATATGCTTTGGGAAAAATCAACTCCTCTCAGCACGGCATTTAATTCGACCTCAGCTTTTCAAGAACAGCGGCGCGATCTTTCTGCCGGTTTAGTAGTTTCTCTAGTGCATGGCCTACGAGGTTTTTGAGCGGTCTGAGCGATACATGATGAATGAAGTGGCGTGCTACTTATGCGCTTATCGTGCTCACTGACTAGCAACAGGTTCAGCGGAGGCCAGCCGCAGTAAATGAAACTTCTCAGCAGGACAATACATCATCACGGCAAATGTATGCGGCCAAATGTACACGCGCGCACGTCTCGAGCAAGACACCGACAACGGGCGATGAGAAGGAGGCGGATATCACAGATGGTGGGTAACAGGGAGAGAAGGAACGAAAAGAAATATGGGCCGACGTGTGGAAACGGATTTCCTATTAGCTGATGGACGTTGTTTCTTTTTTTTAACATTAACTGCCTCGGCTGGGAGAGTACATAGAAGTTGCCACGGCTAATATCACACATAGGATTTATAGATGGGAGATTTATCATGATGAAATAGTGTATTACACAACGTTCACACATTACACCGATGCAGTGCTTTGGGATAGTTTTTTGTCACTGAAGGTCATCATTTCTCAGAAAACAATGCCAATGGTACATTATCAAAAGCGTAAGTGCAAAAAACACCACATGAGACTCAAAATATCAAAACATCTTGTGGTGAGATTAAATTAAACTATTAAAACACACGGCAGTGGTCCGAAGTAATGTCCAACTTTACTCTTTATTTTACGATATTGTCAGATGCATTTGAGAAGGATTTATGGAGGCTTAAGTTTATTGATAATCATATTTATAATAATGTCTTTATTATTTTATTAAATTCTTAATCTTTTTCTGGACCAGTCCTAAGTCAAAAGCCAACCATTCTATAGGGGTCGAAATTAACAATTTGGATAAAACGTAAAGATCCTGTTCAGTAAAGATATTTTGTAAATGTTCTGCTGTTAATATATCAAAAATGAATACTTTAGAGAACCCTAGAAAACCCTATAGAAAATAAGTTTGACTTTTTTGGGGCATAATTGTAAAACGCTTTTAACATTTTCGCTAAACTCAACCAAAAAATTCCACCATGAGAAAATATACCAAAGAGAAGCCGTTTCTTTACCATAACTTCCACAAAGACCATAGAATTGTATTCAGCGATGTCAGCTGCATATTATTGAATCTTCAAAAAACATGGTATTACCATGTTAAATTATAATGAAATTACAATGGTCCTTTGGGAAAAGTGACAAAACTAAAGACACTGCCAGAAATCAGAATCAAATAGAAGGATAGATAATTAAATCTGTAGAATCGATATAAAAAATGTCCAAGTTTGAAATCTAAATGAAGATTCTGGGCCTTTTATTCTCTCATCTCACCGCCCCAGCAGCCTCCAGCACTCGGCTCTTTTTGTGAAAGATGTTAGAGTTTACTCTGACGTTATGGTCTCATCTTCTTCATCTGTGGTCTACTTACCAGCTACATGATCCAACTCTGATGTGTCTGCTGTGTTTTCAGCAAGGAGCCCACGGGGACCATTACACCCCACCCTGCCTTCCTCTGGGACCTTTTAGGGCCCCTTAACACTTACTGAAGACCCTTGAATCCGAAGCCCTTCCCAAGAAAGCACATCTATTAATTAAGATAATTAGGGTCTGAGACGGCAATTAGAAACCGCAGATAGCTTTTAGCCATCGCCTGTCGCTTCCAAAGAGGCTTGGTTTCAACACCATCTGCCGCGTCAGAAATCACCACAAGAGCTTGAGTTTCCACCAGAGGAGGACCACTGCCGTTATCTGAGATATAGACCTTCACCCGAGCGAGGGGTCAAATACGAAACCCTCTCATATTTAGATTTCTATCTGATATGAAATGACAAATGAAGCGCTTATCGAGTGTCACTCACTATCAGCTTGCACAGCGATCCTTATTCAAATACATTTGCCATGTTTACGGGGTATTGAACTGAACCTGTGGGCACTTTGGCACAAGAAGTTACAGGACGCACCTGTATTAAAACATCAGGTGATGTGTATTGATAGGTTGATTCTTAAGATATTGATTGAAAGGAACCGTGGTAATGACGACGCCGGAATCGTGTAGGTTTTATATTGATTGGCTTGTAAGTCGACAATGATAAGCTGCTAGGCCGCTATCGATTCTTTTGGACATTCAATACACTTGGTTTCATTTGGAATTTTCACTGTACATTATCGACGAAATACTTCGTCTTTAAAGTCGTAAGTGGCCAGGGCGAAATACGTCCGAACACCTTTATGACTTTCTTTAAAACTTCCCAGTGTTCTTTTACAATGCCAAGCTTTGATTTCTCAGAAATGCTGTTTTAAAAGTAATGGTTTCACCCAAGATAGAATAAAACCATTTAAAATTCAATGTAATGAATACGTTTTATTTAAGAGAGAATACCATTCAAGCAGTTTTGTATTTACTCAATTGCTTCAAGTTCTTGCAGTACATCACTAGAAAGTTTGAGCAATGACTCAAACACACGAGCACTTCACTCCCACAAACACTCTCACAAAAGAATGAAATATGGTTTACGAGGTCCTGTGACAGCACACAATCGCACATTGTCAGTGAAGTGTGATAACCCCATTTTCATTCTGTTTCACTCCCATGAAATTACCATTAGCATTACGAGTCATGCAGAACACAGATAAATGTAAAAAACCCTTCCCAGTTCATCCGGACAGGAATAACGCTCCCTCCGGATTACCATCTCTCTCTTTCCTTCTGCTTTCTCTGACTGTGATATTTCATTTACGATTTTTTGTCAGTTAAAACACTCGTTGTGTTTATCACTAATCAATTTTCATTTCCGGAGCTCAGCAACAGAAATCCCATGAAAAGCAACTCAGAAGTGCTGAATATGTGGGAGCTGAAAATTAGTAATAGAATATGATAATGATAGGTTAGAACAACTTGTGTATTAAATAAAACTAATTATGAATGTGTTAATTATTACAAATAATAATAATATTTATAGAAATACTCAATAATAACAATACTGAAAAATATGGAGGCACTAAACACTAAATGTGTTAATTGTTATAAATAAAATATATAATTAGTATTAGTATTATTATTAATGAATTAGTATTTATTAAAACATTATTTTAATAAATATATAGTGCTTCAGATAAAACTTGAATAAACATCCTAAAAAGTAAACCCAGCACAATAAAATAATACCACAAATGGCTAAATAAAAGATAATTACAATTTTATGAAACTTCAATAAACTTACAACAACACTCTGTTCAGTTGTGTAAAATAGGTAAGAACTGGTATGAAATGATTTTTAGTAATTTTGTCTGAAAAAAAACTATTGAACGAACAATGAATTTAGTCATATCTACAGAACAACCTAGCAACCACCCAAGACACCCTTGAAGGCCATGGCAACCACTCACAACACCCTGAAACCCTGATGGTGACTCCGGCCCACGATTCCTCCAGAATATGTCAAGCAGTAGCGCTTCTTTTCTTCCCCCTGCTCCTCCATCTTCCTTTCATGAGCATTTTTACACCAGTGTCTTCCGAGCACGTTGAGGGATGTATGTTGATCCCTTAATCTAACACCCACCTACTGATTCATTACATATCTGAGTGAGCATGGGTGCCGGGCCGGACTCTGCCAGCGCGTGGCTTTGCCTCAGATGTTGCTTTAGCCCGGATGGGGGGAGCGAGGAGCGGGTACTAAACGATAGCTTTAATTTAATGCCAGTTTTGAGAGGCTTAAGTTATTTCAGGCCTCCCTGCACCAGTTCTTCATTGCCAGAGAAAACTGCCGGTTCACTCCTTTAAAAAACATTACTGGCACTTCCCAATTATTTGCAGACCGATGCAATTACCATAAAATATGTATCGAACATGGATGAGCGGAGGGAAGCTAAATCCCGACAGAGCCATACTGTGTATATAGGCCAGCGTGTCCCGGAGACTCAACCGCGGGAGGGCCGGAGCAATGTGGCCTTCCCGATCGAAACAGACAAAGCCATATCCGATTACCATTATTATTGTCTTTTCCGATCTCCCTTCACACCCGCTCTCTCTGAGGATGTTTCTCTTTACAGTTTCAAGAGAATGACAGTGCCACCAGTCATGGAGGACAGGACAGTATGTGGCAGGACAGACAGCTGGTGAAGCCGTTTCAAGATGACAAACGCCACCGATGTGTCAAACATTAACAGCTCGATTTTACCTGACACTCGGAGGACATTTCACGCCCTTAACGTTTTACACGCAGGACCGGTGAAGCTGAGGCTGGTTTAACATTCTGGAGCAGGATTAAATTGTCAATAATCATTTAGAGAAATGATATGTTCAAATGATGATGTACTTAATAAGAATGGAATAAGCCAATAAATACTTTAAATAGTGCTCAAAAAAATTATTCACATCCAGAAGAAAATGTTGTGTTTACATAGTGTATGTCTGTGGATTGTGAATATTCATTTTGCATTTCTAATTATATACACATACATGCATGTATTTAATTAAAATATCAAATTTAATATATGTTTATATATCATTTTTTAATATAAATATTAATATTATTATTATAAATATTAATATTAATATTAATATTTCTTAATATTTACATATGTATGTTTGTGCTTATTAATACAAAGTTAAAATGCACTGTACAGAGACATATATTCTTAATGGTGATTGATTGTTTTGAAAGAAAATCTTTGACATCATCTACGTTATTAAAGCTATGAAATTAATTAAATATACCCATTGCATTTACATTACATATAGGCGTTTAGCAGCTTTATTCCACAAGTTCTTCGTTGCCAGAGATCATTTACATTTTACATTTTGTGTATGGAGTAAGCATATCAGGCTTCAGCAAAATTGTCAGATGTGTGTAACAAATATAAATGTAATAATTCAATATTTTGTAAATTTACTAAACAAATACTTACAAATATATTTATCATGGATACAAATATTTACTTTTGGAATTTGAACGAACTCTTTTAAGATAAGTAAGACCTATTTAATGTTTTTTAAAGATTTTATCAAGATATTATTTATTTGTTTGATATTTTGAAATGTTTTGTGTCAAAATAAGTCAAAATATTAAATTTTTACAGTGTACATTTAATGTACATTTTTAAAAAGACAAAGCATTACACAGATTAGCAAACTTTAATTTGCCTTTTGTAAAAAAACTCATTTTGATGTTTTTAGTGGTTATTATTATATTAAAGTGATATTACATAACAATACATATACTAAATAAAAATACCTGATAATATGCAAATACAGGTGTTCTAATGTAATGTTATAAATATTTGTATTTGTTTGATGATGTGTAACCTTTGTAACCCTTTTGTTTTTATGTCTGGATCCATGTGGGCTAACCTCCCTGTGTGCGTATGTGTACATTGCAATTTGTGTTATTTTTGTGGCTAACCCGCTGTCACATGCAGTCAAGCAGCATCACGCTCACAGGGAAATAAAAGAAACGCAACAATATCTAAAGCGCATGGGAGAATCTTTGTCTTTTCCTGGATTGCCTTGAAGAACATGTGGCGTAGCCCCCCCATCACACACACACACACACACACACCAAACACACACACACACCACACACACACACACACACACACACACACACACACACACACACACACACACACACACACACACACACACACACACACACACAGACAGACACTCACACGCACACACACACACGCACACACACACACGCACACACACACACACACACACACACACACACACCACCTCTCACTCTCAATTACTCTGCTCCTGTCACAACAAATCAATCAAATTATCACTGCGAGTCTGTGTGCAGGTGCTGCTAGGGCATTTCCTTTGAAATGTATGAGGGCTCCACCAATTTTATCACTCTTATTTATTTAATACCACTCTCTCTCTCTCTCTTACAACTGCTTTAAAACATTAAAGGACAATTGGCAAGGTGCTAGGGAATAGTAAGCTAATCTTAAGATAAGATCCTTTATACATTCAAAGTCTAGAAGTAGATCTTTTGGAGATGGTGGGTCAAATCGAAGGGATATCTCTTCATATCAAGTTATAGCAGCCTAATTTAAATGTCACCAAACATGAAACACTGCAACTTAATTTGTGTCTTTTGGAAGCTTAACAACAGTTTCTCTATAGATAACAAAGATTATTGCTTATTTATAAAACTTAAAAACAAACTTTGCATATTTCCCATTTGGAGTTTTTAATGACATTCAAGAAAACCTTAATGGGGAATGTTTTATAAAAACGTATAAAGATAAAGACTGTATAGAAATGTACATAGGTTTTCATTTCACATTCTTATATTTTGTACTGACGATGCATTTCCAAGACAAAATGGTTTAAAACTTCTATTCTTATCTGTGTCATATGTGTTCAATTAAAAAAGACAACAACGTATTCGTCAACTGAATATGACAAGGTATTCTGGAAAGGTTTAAAAGAAGATATACAGTTTATTTCGTACTTTTTGATATCAATAAACATGAACCCATCTGTATAAAATACTTTAGAAAAACCTTGCTTTAATATTCAATGTTAAACATTCAATTTAAAATGGTAAGAAGAAACTTTGTCTGAATGGTTCTATAAAACCAGAAGAACCTGCAAAGCGCCTTTATTTTTTAAGTGTGTAAGTATTTTTGAGCTGTCAGGTTGTATAACTTTCTATATACTTTTCCACGTGGATGAACTTCAGGTTATGCATTAACAATGGAATTCCTGTAGCTGGATTTCTTCTCTGTGTGAGACTCTCGCGTGTTTCCTTGCATTTACTAAATTGGACATGACAAGCAAGATTTTATAGATTTGTAGTTTTATGTTAAAAATGTTTGCGTTGTCTGGCTGCACGTTTATAAAAACCCACAGATAAAAAATATCCAAGAGCTATTCCTTGCCTAGTCTTCAAAAAATAATTAGTTAGATTCTGTATTTTTATTTAAATAAATCTAATTTTAACTTTAAAAATATGAATGGGTTAAAACAATGCTGAGATTAAATCTTTCAGAAAACATATTAACAGTTCATAGTTACTCTTTTACACAACCAGTATGGCTTTTAAAATATATGACTTTATATTTGTTTCTGTTAACAGAAACAACCACAGGCAACAATAAGCCTTGCTGTTTCTCTCAACCTCTTCCTTTTATGACCTCATAATAGAGTATCATTTAATGATATCTACACCGTCCACAAACACTGCACTTCAGCACCACGGACAGCAGCTGAACTTTATAAAGTGTCTCGATCTTTCCCAGCTTGTCTGGAGACTTATAAACTCATAAAATGAATAAAGAGCAGCACTAGAATCACTCTACTTCTGCAAGTATTGACTGTATAACTAAAGTTTCTCAAATTAACTTTACACTGCGATATTACTTAATTCAGAGAGAGCTCGTAGTTACAAAATTGTCGCCTACAAATCATAAGCCGTCTCGTAAACTTTGTCACCCTCAAGGTTTAAAGTTTTATTCGAGTGGGCTACATTCAGCGAGACTAAGCGAGTTAGCAGCTTGGAGTTCCTGTGACTGCGTCAGTACTCAATCTAAAGACTCGCCCCGATATGACAGGAGAGCGATTCCTGCGAGACAACAAATGTTCTTTTATTGAGACAACAGGAACGGTGTTGTGATTAGAGCCAACACGGAGTCTCATTAGCCTATGAGCGCAGGGAAACACAGGCAATTACTCCTCATCCCAGAGTGCCGTTTTATGTTTCCTGCAAAGAGAATGTGCTCCGCAATCTCTACCCACCCCCTCAAGCTCATCTCCTACACGCTACACTGCAGGTTCTGATGTGCTCCGATCAGGCAGCTTACAATATGAATATGAAAGAGTCCAAGTATACATTTGTTCTGCATTAACTCAAAGTAGGGTGACAATGTAGTGCTGATCTTTCATTTGCCTTACATCTCTTTAGGGAAAATAAGGCGTATTAGAAGAATGCTGCCGGGAAGCCTTCACATGGGTCATGAAAAGACAGTTTTTGCATGATGTGAGGGTTACCCTTATGTTTTTGAGTGAGGCCTGTTTTGAGGAGATGATGAGCAACCCGGTGGATGTTATTTTCGTTCCGCACCTTATTGAAAGACGCTTTGATGAGAGGAGATGTAGATTCTGTCATTTGCTTTGTTACGAGACAGAATACAGATGGAACGCAGAAGAGAGGGATTTGTAATTTTCAAAAGAGAGAAATCATATCATTAAGTTTCCCATCAACTCGATGCCAAATCAAACAGTGTTATTTGTGGCACGAGAAAAAGTCGTCAAACACACTCTGTAAGCGCATGTTATAATTTACGGTGCACCTCTTATTCTGCAATGCCGCGTTTACAGGCAGATGGACAAACAAACAAACATGAACTTGATTCATATTCCATTCGAGCTATGTGTGGAATGGTACATAGTGTTCAAGAGGGAATTTACTTTCTATATGTGACATGTCCAGACATTAATCTTCCTGACAAAATAACAAGCTAGAGCGGCGCCAGGGTTTGAAATGAGCATGAGCGTAAGCTTTTATTTAGAAGGCCGCACCGAACTTTATGAAGCTGCCCCGTCGCCATGACGACCATTCATCAGTGCCGAGACGTCTGTGTACCAGGAGTGGACGGTCACATCAATACTGTCATCTCTTTTGCAGTCCTAAAAGGCTTTACATGAACTACATGAAACAGTTTTTATATGTTATATGTTCATTTCTTTGCCATGCTTCTTGGTTATCTTTGAGGGGGTAAAAAAGTACTGAAACGCATTAAAGAGATCATGCAAAAACAAACATCTTCATCTTATAAACAGGCTCATTGTGACTTTCTTTCTTCTGCAGAACACAAAAAGATATTTTGAAGAATGTTGGTCACTGGTATCTATTCCTTTGCATTGGTTTTGTGTCTAATAGTACATTTGTTCAGGGACCATCTTTCTTCAAAATATCTGTTTTCTACGGAAGACAGAGAGTCATATAGGTAAATAATAAAGTAATTATTTAAAGGTGAACCTTTAAAACATTAAAGTGGGATAAATATTTGATATAAAGTTAATTTGAACATATAGTATACCAGGACATGTGTCTTTGTTGTTCATAAGGTGAAGATCTTCCCAGGTTGGGATTTGGCTTTAGGGCTGAACTTAGGTTGTCTTGCAGAAGTGCTGTGACAGCAGTTCTCCATCAATGGAGGGAATGATAGCGCAGGATTGTGGGATTGTGGGAGATTGTATTTGGACATAAGGTGAACAGATAAAGATATTTTGAGAAATGTTTCTGTGGTTTTGTTTCCTACAGTGAAAGTTGTTTACATATCAACATTCTTCAAAATATCTTCTTTTGCGTTCTGCAGAAGAAAGTCATATGGGTTTGAAATGACAAGAGGAAGAGTAAACGATGACACGATTTTCATTTCCACCCCAGTTTTACTGAATAAATATATTTGTTCTGTTGAACACAGAGAAAGATTTTTGAAACGATGCTCGTAACCAAACAGTTCATGGACTGCATTTATAACCATAGTAAAATGACTAGGGTTATACCCATAACATTTTTGCCGTCACAAAATATTCAAAATACATATTGTGTTCCACGAAAAAACATTTATAAGCTACCATTTTAACATACTTTCTGACGAGGCATAAAAACTATGACCAAAACTTTAGGATAGACTTTTAAAGAACCATCTGTGTTGGGTAAACGTACTTAAACACATTCAGTAACCTCTTTCGGCTTTCCATTTCAGAGTTTCAGAAAGCAAGACAAGCCCCACAGGCACATAATCGTGACGGAAGCATGGACTGGGGAATTTTTCCGATATTTTTGTGTTTATTAAAAGCCCATCCGTTCTCTGATGCGTGTTGTTATTTATGCATGTTTGTGTCCATTAGAGGCATCTTTTCCCTCTTCATGCCACAATTTTAGCCATCCGTACTTCCATCTCTTCACTTTAGGGCAACTTTTTTCCTGCCCATGCATTATTTTAATCTCTGGCCTCCTCCCTCGAAAAGGAAAACGGGCTATTTTACATGCACTCAAATTTATAACCTATCATTTTTTAGTCAAGCATTAGTGAAGGAACCTCATCTAAGATTTATGGCAGACGGTTTCCCCCATCCACCCCTCAATCTAATGGTATAAAAGAGACAATGTTTTAAACATTAAAATGAAAACCATTTACAACTATGATCAAAAGAGAACATTTGTGCATTAAAGTTTAAAGGCAAAGGAGAAGTACGGACGCGCGGACGGAGGGAGGAGCGGTGATGGAGATATAGTGGGGAAGACACAACCGAGCTTGAGAATAATTCCACTGAAAGAAGAAAGAGCCATAAAGTGCTTTTGGGCTTCGTTGCAAAACGTTGACCTGTAATGAACGCGATCTACTTTCCCCACCTCTGCTGTTCCCATTTCATAAACGCATGCCGTGTTTGTGTTGAGTAATGGCACCATGGGACTTCTCTACTTTACTGACTTTTAAAAACAAGTCCGTTCAAACATTAAGTGCGTTGCGCATTGAAGAATAAGTACATGATATCTGCTTGTCGAGATAGGCCGGACACATTTCTTTTGCTTCTTTGAAGGATTATCGTTTAAAACTCACCTTGCAGGTTTTGTAGAGGGAGAGTCATGATGCCACCAGCAGCAGCGGCTGCCACCAGGCCCTGTATGTTGGCAGCAGTTGGCAGAGAGAGAACCAGGCCCTGTTGCCCACCCAGATGCCCACCGGCATTAAAGGGGATCAGAATGGGCTGATTGAGACCCGGAGCTCCTCCAGACATCACTCCGCTGACCGCAGACGCCAACTGCTGAGCCACCAGTAGAGACTAAAGATAGAACAGACGAATTAACAGAATTCATGAAAAAGAATTATTTATGTTAGTGGAATTGTCTATAGAAGCAGGGGGTCGGGGACCACAAGGGTTTCCGCGTGACCTCCAAGGGTTTCCCAAGATTACCAATATTTTAAAATGAGACACTCTGTGCATTAAAGTACATAAATATTATTTGGCCATTAAGAAAAAAAAATTACACTTAACAAATATTTTATTTGGAGACATTTTTTGAGGTTTTGTGAGTGTTAGGAGGCCTTAGAATATTGTTGAATAAAAGGGTGGCCTTGAAGTCAGAAAAGGTTGATAACCCCTGCTTAAAAGGCAAAGTCCAGCTAAAAATGAAAATTCTGTTTTGAAGAACTCTCTAGTTTTTCAAACCCTGTTTAAATTCCTTGGTGTGATTTAACACAGAGCAAGGTATTTGGATAAATGCCTGTAACCAAACGGTTCTTGGACCACATTGACAACCATAATATGACTGCTGTCGTACATCCTTAAAATATCTTATTTTGTATTTAACAGAGCAAAATAGAAAATAGAAATTCCTTTTTCTACCCTGGCTGTCAATAGGGTCCCAGAACTGCTTGGATGTCAGGATTCTCAATTATTGTTCATTAAATTCATTTCTTTCATTATTTTTTGGGCGAATTATTAGTAACAAGACAGCTGCAACATATATTTTGGATACACTGAAATAAAGAAATGTGCAGTATAATAAGGCCTACTGTTTTATAGAAAGTGTTTTTATTTGTTCATATTTGTTGACATAAAAATGAAGGTTTGAATGTGGATTGTTTCCACTCTGAAAATATTCTGTATAAATATTATGACAAACATTTTAATGCCACTTTTAATGAAAAACGAGTGAACTCAGTATTCTTATAATAAATGAAAAACAAACAAAAGGAATTTGTCATTTCCCAGCGGTACGAAATCTTTAAAACATTAGAAGATGCCAATTGTCATTTCAGTTTGAATATTGACATAAAGAATACAAAAAATCAATTAAGCAGTCAAAAGATGACAACAAAGACCTTTGACAAACCATGTGTGACATGTTCTTAATCTTGCTGTTTTAAGTGTACACGGTGTTGGATTTCTGAAGCACAAAATCAAGGCTTTCTGCCAGCATCTCATCCCCTCCTCAAAGTGAATGTCATTGAATTACTTTGTTATGCCATTTCGTGTAGAATTTAATAAATTATCATTCTGAATAATAGATGTTCTGTATTCTCAAAAAACTGAAATGTGTTATTTGTTATAATGGAAAACACGTTATAGGTGCTATACACTTATACCCGTTTCTACCCAAAACTCCTATCACACAAGATCAACACAGATGGCAAAATCGTTCTCATAGTATTTTCATGGGAATTTTACCAATCGCTATTCATTTTGCTATTGTGTGTTTACACCGTATAAAATGAAAAGCCGGACCTCTGCACCAGGAATCATGGGAGTTCATATTCTTATTGACTCAGCATGAAAACCTGTTGTCCTCTCTGACTCTCTCTCCCTCTTCTTTTTCATGTTAGGTTCACTAATGGCTCACACCGTTTTCCCATCAGCCCTCTCTCTAAGCGACGAGGTAGCCGACAAACCGATCTGAACCCCAGCGTGTCTGTGAAATGGGATCCCCCAGGATCAAAACACACTTTTAAATGGCTGAACAACTCTTCACTCACAATACCCTTGGGCGGTTTAAGTCACGCCAACCCCCTTACTGCTTCTTAAATAGCCATTTCCATTAAACAAATACAGGTTTGAATGACATTAAAGGAATATTTGGGATCAAATTGTTCAACTGAATGAAACTGTTCTTAGAGATCTTGGGATTTTTCACTGTGCATTTGTGTAGAAGCTTGCAAATACACATTTTATATTGTGTATTTATATATTGTACCCTAGTTTTAAGTGGAAAATTGGACACTGAAAAAGGTTGTACATTTTAATGAAATTAGTTAAATATACTAGTATTATTTTTAAAGAATTTAGTCATTGTAAATAAAAAATAAGTAAATACAATTAATAAATAAATATTTGTAATAATAGTGTATTTTAATAATATGTATTTGTATTTATATAATTATTTATATTTCATTAATTAAAGTGTACCTTGTAAATGTGTAAATTCTAGAGCAAAAAACTGTTTTATTTTTATCATTTGCACATATTAAAGTTTTTAAATGCACTGTAAAAAATTATTACATGTGGAACATACAAATTATGTATAAAAAAGTCAAAATGATTATTATGCTAAAGTGTACAAATATTTGCATGCATATATTTTTAAAAATATTTTTTTTAATATTCACCAATATTTATTTTTATTTTGGGTGATATGAGTTATTTGATTTACTTATTTATTCTCACACAACATTTAAACAGTATATTTTCATAATGTAAAGCATTAAAATGGGCTATTTTTTGTGGTAATTGTTTGAAGGAAAAACACAGTAATTGTTTTTCACATCGTTTGTATTACTTAATAATTTGTACTGTTAATATAATACTGCAAATAAGTAACCAGACCATAGTATTCTTTGTAAACTTTAGCTTTTAATCACTTTCTAATTTGAATGAAACACTTAAAATGTATAATTTTTTGCGTTTGAGGCGTATAAGTCAAAAGCGTTATAACAGTTTGAACAGATAAAACAATCAAGTCACAACTTTCGTACACTAACACCACAACACTAACACTGAATGTACATGTACTAAAGAACTCCAAAGCAGCGTGCTGTTCCTCCCGATCTAGCTTCCATTTCCCCAAACCCTCAATCCCTCTCTCTAATAAGAAGAACAGAGTGATGGGCCCAGCGGAGGAAGCGTTGAGAGATTACGTGTAATCAGACTGATGGTGGTGTTCGCCGCTGAAGCCAGAGGCCCAGAAAAGAGTTGGACCCATGTTGGGCTAACTGCCCTCTCACTGATCCGGTTCCGTAATGGCAGTGCACACAATATCCGTCTCTAGAGTGAGAATCCATCAAAACATATTGATCCAGAAACAAGGGAATTGGCCGTGGCATAGGGAGAGAGCAGTGTGGCTGAAAAGTGTTTGTTTCTATGGGACTGTCCTGACAGCGTTCATCTATTAAACCGGAGCTCCGGGGAAGCGGAAGACAGGAGTTTAGACATCGCCTCTGCATGTTGGACTGGATATGGCGATGATCATTCTCTTTCTATCGAAACAGCTTGTTTGTCTGATTCGTCGGTGGAAAAGAGTGCTGTTGGTCTTAACTACACGCTTGTTTTCTAGAGATACTCAAATGAGCGTGTGCATGTGTGATTTGATCTCACCTGTGGTCCAACAGGGTACGTAGGATGAGCATGACCCATATGACCATGTTCTGTAGGACTGCTGCTTGCATCCGACTGGACTGATCCACCTCGTCCTCCTGAAAGAGAGAGAACGAGAAAGATGTATGTGTTCATCAAGAGCAGTTCCCTTACACGACACACACGTTGTTAACAATTTCCCATTTTTTTCTCCCGTAACCGTGCCAGCAAACACAGAGACGGCATCATGCTGTGAAAGCGGTGAGCCCTCGGTAGGGTGCGGTGGAACCGATGTAGTAAAGTGTTCAGCAATAAAAGAATGTGTGCACTATACATCCTGTGTTAAACACACATCAGCACTGCCTATCCAGTGATCTCTCATCATGTTTAAACACACAAACACACACATGTACACACAAGGCTTACACGACATAGCACAACATTAGGTAGATACCGCACGTGTAACAAGAGATTGATTCTTATAACAACTTTGATGTGAAGGAGAAGGCCTAAATGTCTGAAATTAGCTTAATAGACAATACAGAGTTTAGTGATTCTTTTTTATTATAGAAAATAGATTATATATTTATATAATATAAATAGATTTTAAACAGATGATCATTATATTGAAGAAAAATCAGCCGATAAGAACATCTCAGCATCTCAGCGTGAGACATTAAGAAAGTGCTTAAGAAAATGAATGGAGAACATTTCTTAATTTAGGTTTTCTTATTATTATTTGAAAAAGCAGAAAAAATATGACTGCGTGCAAGTAAGTGACCCAAAAATGTTGAACGGTGGTGGATCTTGTACCTAAAACTTTTTACATCTTAGATGATGTGATGACCAAAAAAAATAAAAGACTGACTTCACTGACTCTCTAGAGATCACCATGGTTACATATCCTCATTGTTCCAGACATCACAAGAAGGTAAAGACCTATCTCCCTGGCCCTAATCTTCCACACACATGCCGATCAAACCTAATAAAAGAGTTTATAATCAAACTACCCCGCACACTTCTGCGGAACATCTGCTGATGAGCGTTCGCCTGAGGAACCTTTAAATCCACCGCTGTTTGACTTGTATGTGCGCTTGTAAACAGCAAACTTCTAATGAGTTAGTTTCTGTACCCAACGAATGTCTGCGCAAACATAAATCTTGCTTGAGAGGAGAATCGAACCAGGGAAATAAAGTCAATAGGAAATTCGTCTTACAGTATCAAAATCCAAAAATGATATTATGTACTTTGGAGTGTTTGAACCCTTACACAACAAAAATCTATAAGAATGTATATATATATGTATATATACATTCAGGTTGAAGTTAACCTCCGATATATGTTTATTTATCACCGTAATTTTAACAATACAACAATTTATATTTATTTTTTTCTACTTAAATGCATGCGTCATTTCAAATCTGAAAGTTTCTTTTTTATTTCTTCAAATCATCTAATATTATTCTCGACAGGACAACAAAAAATTAAATTATTGTTTTATGGTAGTCAGTGCACTGAAAAATTTTTTCCTTGGAAATGAAATATTTTATTCAGGTACACCGGTTTATAAAAATATATTTACGTCTCTGTACAATAATTATTTTTACACATTTAAAGTGAAATTATTTTTACATGTTTTTCTACTAAATATCTACTAAATATCTTTCTCTGTGTTTATCGGAGAGTCCCGACAACAGAAAGGTGAATGAATGAGGACAGAATTGTTATTTTGGGGTGAATTAATAACTTTACAAAAAGCACATGATTAAAAAAATCTAAAATGAAACCAAAATATGTGATAGTACAGGTAGTATTGTAAGACAATGATCCTTTATCGGTGTTATTTTGTCTTGCATGTGATGTCTCAGAAGGCCGACAGCTAACCACAAGCTAATGAACATCCGCAGTGCCTTGTTCTCAAAGTTTGGAAAATGACAAACATCAGAGGAAAATCTTCTGTGTCGACTTTCATAATGTTGTACACATCTCAAAAATAAGGAACAAAGCCGCATCTCGTTCTAATCAAAAGAATCACAGCGCTGTATAATTGATGAAGAGCATGGCATTGACAGGGCACGTGACAATATCATATATAAATAATGCTTTTCTCACACAATCATGCGTTTGTGAATAATACATGGCCTCTATGAGTACAGCTGCTAATCTCAATTTATCGACCCGCACGAGCCTCTTAATGGATGAGAGGGGAACGCTTGATCCCCTTGCAAATAACAGTAAAGTTAACACGTTTTAGTTGAATGAGGGCCGGGATCGATTATGAATAAATGTACGGGCCCCTCATCTCTTGGGGGTCCCGTTTGTTTTCTCCTCAATGAAATTAAAAAGCTGAAAGAGGAGTTGATGGGAGGGGGTGTTGGAGATTATCAAAAGCAGTTTGTTCCCGTTACCCGATCTCATTGTCCTGTAAAAGTGTTTAATAAAACAGTCTGCGCTTTAAGTGGATTAGCTTTTAGGCATGGAGATAATCTTACGTCCAGCACTGATTCAAAGATGAATCTTCTCCTTTAACCAAAGCAAAAGGTTTAGTTGTGGTCAAATTCTTAGGGTTGAAAGATTAATAGTCCACAATATCCCAAAGAAACCACTTATCAAACCGCTCTGCTCCATTACAGACACTCAGACTCGCTTATATACATAAAGTTATTGAATATTTGTAAAGTTTGCCCATCCTCCCGTACAGATGGAATGGTGGACATGCAGAATGAGATGTTAGCCTGCTGGTCTGATGGTGTCTCATCGGTAACATCCGGCCACCGCATGTTAAACACGGCACAGATCTTGACCAAACCTCACTCACCGATGTCTGGATACGCCAGCTGTCATAAAGTTCACCGTGATTTTATTTCATTTACATTTACATTTAGTCATTTAGCAGACGCTTTTATCCAAAGCGACTTACAATAGTCGAGGAGACAATGAAGCGGTAAATAGCCGATAGGTTAACAAGTGTTACAACAATCTTTGAAATGTTGAAATGTTTTTTACATTTCAATCTTACAATGTAAAAAACATTAAGTGTGGCTTAGTAAATATAACAAAAAAGATTAGTAATATTAACTTAAATAATATTTTAAAAACTTGAAACTGTATTATGTTTTGAGCTAAATCAGATTTCTTTATAGAAGTATGAATAAAACGTGTTGATCAATTCTTGACAATATCTCATTAATGAAAGTAATAAGTGATTTATTTATTTGATCATTTCAAGGCCTGAAGAACTGGAAAGTAGTGATCAGGTATTTTCAGGAAAAATTAAATGAGAAATTGTGGGCGTTGCTTGTGTTTTTACTGAACACTGATTGGATGTACAAACAGGTGTTTCTGAAATGATACAGGTGGAGGGGAGGAGATACAAATGTTCAAAACGGATGTCATCAAAGAAAAAATGTTGTCCCGTAAGTACATATTATTTAAAGCAAACACTCACATTTTCTGTAACATACAAGTGTCACTTTTTTATGTAATAGGGACGTTAACAAATTATAATAAACCCCCAAAAATCCATGCAGTTATTTATGCTGCGATCGTCTTCTAAACCCACACCTACATATCGACACATCTAAATTAAACCCTCATTGTCAGAAGCTCAGATAGGGGTTGGCTTTCCCCCATAGCCATTTATGAATCAATTTCTGTCTGCACAAAAGAGGCGCTTTAACACTCTGGTTATTTCAAAGGAAATACATTATGTCATAACTTTAGTGAAAGATGCTTTACAAAAGCACCGGACCCCCGCATCACTCCCTGATCTTAAACAGTTCTGTGCACGCGCGTGGGTCCATTGTGGCATTTCATCTATTTACCATCTCGCTCACTATCACACAGTCGATCCATTCTGAATCACAAAGCACACAGTAAGTGTCCCACTTGCTTTTGTAGAGTTTAAAATGGATGATGGACGAAAACAACTAAAAACGCGTTGATTGTGATCGGTATTGAGTACATGATATTATCTGCATTATCTGTCGGTTCAACCTATTCAACCTGTTTAGTGCTGTATTGATCTTGACCGTTCATATCTAATACTGCTACTGTAAATAAAAATCATTACGGCTGATGGAGTGACCTCTTTGAAAGACGTTTAGCCGTATCGAAACAGTTTGTATGATTTGATTTAAAATTTGGCTCTGGGCGCATAACACACTTTCATTTTTAAGTACAATTGATGTGTTGTTGACCACTAGATCAATCCCAGATAAAGCTCGTGCCACACAATAGACTGAATGGGTGCGACAGAGTTTGACCGACAGGTCACATTTAACACAAGTTTAAATCCTGTCAATCATCAGCCAATTGGGAACAGATCGTTAAGTTATTGATCGTATTAATGTGCTGTTGGAACCAGATGTATATTTTTTGGTTCATAGGACAAAAATACTATACAAAAGACTTTGTGTAAACTAAAGGGTACATGGATGTTCTTCAATTGTCATGGCACTTTACAAATGTTTGTAGCTGAATGCATACAGGAATCAATATGTGTCTCAAGTGTAAAGTAAATGTGTAATTGAAGTCCAACTGTGCATTTAAAATTCATATGTTTGATTATTGGGACATAAAGTTAAACATCTTTCATTTTCCAGATTTTAAATCTCATACATTTTTAAACATTTTTAAATATTCAGTGCAGTGCAATCTTTTGCACTGAACTGAATATTTAACAGTCTTCATTATCTTTAAAAAAAATTTAACTTAAATTAAAGCAGATCAATATAGATATAGCCCTGAATTAACTACAAGAAATAGTTACAGTTTGGAAGAATACTTAGAACACCATTGACGACCATAGCAGGAAAAATTTAAATAATTGTTATTTCATAAACAAAAAATTAGATATTTTAAAAAAATGTACAACAACAAAAGCATTTTTACAATTGTAGTTTTAAGGGTTATTCTGACCCCCGTTCTTATTTTTCCTACAATGGTAGTCAATAGGGTCCAATAACTTTTTGGTTACAAGCATTCGTCCAAATATAATTTTCTGTGTTCAACAACTAGAAAGTGAATAATTCGTGAATAATTTTCATTTTTGGGTGAACTATCATTTTAAGCAAACACAGAAAATCTATACAAAATCAACATACAGGTCTGCCAAGAAACAAAAGGCAACAAAACAAATGCAAAGAGATGGACTTGTATCTGGTATTGTCAGTATTTTTTTCTTTTAATAAACTCGGTGACATGTGAGTAACATACAGTATGAACTAAAGTCAAAGACATTTACACGGCTTCTTAAGTCTCCATAGACAAATAGAGCTGTTTAAAAAAGATTCTTCTTTTTAACACAAAGAAGATATTCTGAGAAATGTCACTGTGTTTGTGTTCACACAATGCAAGTCATTGTCTTTGTCGTTTGCCTTTTTATTTGTTTGGTTACCAACATTTTTCTAAATATCTTCTGTTGTGGTCTTCAGAAGAAATTGAAACAGGTTTAAAATTGGGAAAACTCTCCCTTTTAGCTACCATTGAAACAGGAATCTCCTCTTTCCGCAAAGAGTAAAAACAGCCTTCAGATTCTCTGGCCTCACTGGAGAAGAAAGTTTGTTCAAACTGCTATTTCTCTTTGCAAAATATAAAATACACAAACACAAGGCTGGATCAATGCCGCAGAGAACGCCGGAGGGGGAAAACCTGAGGTGAAGACAAAAGTGGTAAAGAAAGAGGAAATAAGAAAACAGAATTAAAGCAGGGGGCAGAGGAAAGGGCATTTATGTTATTAAAGAGTGATAGAAACCCACAGAAACCATCTGTGAGCGAGGACATATAAAAAGGCGAAGGAAACCCCAAAAAAAGAGGGACGGGTGATGATTTTGCGTGATCTGAACATTAACGCACAAACGGGCACATCTGTTAGGAAGGCTCTCTCCTCGGGCAATGTCAACTCGATTACCGCGGGGTTGAAAGAGACAAAGATACAGTCACATGACTTTTCATCCTTTTAGGCCCATCTGCAAAGCCAGGATCTGAGGCCAAACCTGCCTGAAGAAAATCAAACCCTTTTAAAGCAAAGGCAGAAAAACGCCAGGGTCGCCGTGCTTTTCAGAGACGCAGTACTCTTCCTAAATTACCTTAAGCATATTTGTGGCAAATGGGATTCCGCCTTCTGACCTCAGAGATCGTCTCACGTCTGCGAAAGGTCTATCCTTAAATCCGAGGTTTTGTGAGGCGTATCTTCCAATGTGTCCTGCTCTTGTTTATATATGATTTTGTGAGACTCTTGTCTGTTGATTTATATTGTGCTTTATGGCTTACGCTGAAAATTGATACTTATGGTAATTTGCTTGCAGTTGGGAAAACAGAATGGAGGAAATGTTTGCCTTTGACATTTAAGACGAGTTTAAATTCCTTGAAGGCTTTGTTTTCTTGAAGGGAGGATATAAAGGTTAAAAGCTTTTGATCTGACTCAATGCAAATTACAAAGAGGACACCAAAAAATTAACAAACTTGTCAAACAGCACACAGCACGGTATATTATTAATAATATTTAATATTTACCACTTAATACCTAATAATACCCTGTGTTTATAAAACTGTTGAATAACCAATGTCATGATCTCAAGTGTTATTGCTTAAATTTAATACATTAGACTACAGAAGACTACATGTATATATATATATTTTTTTTTTTTTATATATGTGTGTGTACAGAAAGTGTTGACGTTTTAGAATGATATCTTTTATAGCTTTTTTCTATTGTATTCTATTCTATCATATCCTATTCTATTCTATTCTATTCTATTCTATTCTATTCTATTCTATTCTATTCTATTCTACTCTATTCTATTCTATTCTATTCTATTCTATTCTATTCTATGCTACAACAGTTCTTTGTACCCTTATACCATACTGTATATCCATCTGACTCTAGAAGGAACAGCTCATGACGATTCTTTGAATGTTTGAAACTCAACAGCGGGTCTCGTTCCCTTCTATTGTATAGACCAAAAGTCAATCGATACTATTATTCTTTGGTTACCAACATTCTTCAAAATATCTTCTTTGGTGTTCTCCAAGTCATAGAAGTTTGAAACGACAAGAGGGTGCATAAATAAAGACAGACATTTTTATTTTGGGGTGAACTTATCCTTTAGCTTATTGTGTTAGTATTTAAATTTAACCTCTTATTTGTGTGAAAAAGTCCAGAACATTTGTCCAACCAGTGGATAGAAAACTCTTAAGCGACTCTCAGCAAATATAAAGACGAAACTGCATTGAGAAGCAAGGATGTATGTAAACTCTTCTCTGTTTTGGACCGCATTTAGTATGTAAAACCTGGTCAGAAGATTAATAAAAGCAAACATTTACATGGGGACTTTCGAGCCAGTGGGTGTAACATCAAGATCTTTGCGGATGGTGTTAGGAACACGCCAGATGCCCACATGTCACAGCCAGCACATCGCCCACTGACCCTAAGGCTTTAGTCACATTCGTCTCAACCGCCACAACTACAACAACCAATTTCTCACACTGCACACATCAACATGCTCCAGCCTACTCCGTAGACGACAGGCTACAACAAACACCCTTTTATTTACTTCATCCAAGTTTCAAGTACATGACAAGGTAAAACAGTGAGTGGCCCTCTATAGGAACATAACTACAGTCTGATCGAGATAGGGACATGTAAATAAATATACTATAAGTTCAGCAATTCAGATTGTATTCAATTTGTTGTCACACCTCTTTCCATCTCCGTCTGGCCAACATTCATTTCGGCGTCTGCATACGACTCTCTCATCTTCTTCCTCTCAGACGTGGCTTTCTTTCTCAGGTCACTCGGCAGCATCAATAGACATCATCATAAACACAAGCAATCACAGCTTGGGCAAGGCGAAGACGCCGCATCGCGTCTCTCTGGTTCCCTTACACAAGGTCGTTCTCCAACCTGCATTACCACAAAATGAAGGTCGAGGGGAAAATCTGAGGCTTTGAAGCCACGGAAGCACCATCCAGAAAAGTGATATTATCGGTTTGAGTTCCGCATCCTAAATTTGACCGGAATGATGTGTGCAAAAACTACATTATAACTTCGGTGGATTGCCTGGATGCCGAGCACACTCACACACCAGCGTTCCCGGCCTCCCCTCGTATACACACAAAACAAAATCAGTCAGTCTGAGCTTCATCTTCTCAATCTTTGGTTTCAAAGGAAGCGTATAAGGTAGAAGGACAGGGGGTTATGCATTAGTACTGGTCAGTGCTCAAAGAGACTTCATCATAAATAATAAAGGGGCTGTGAAGGACATCCAGAGTCTAGTTACCGGCTACGCGCTGCGCCTCGCATCATGGCAGACCAACACAAGATTGTCATTTCTTATCCAGCGATGACTACCCTTCTGCCCATACGATTAGCTGACGGCTTCAATTATCCCACCGGATGCAGAGTGATGGGCAGACTCTGTTTATTTGGGGAAGGTTTGCGAGGGAAGGCTCGGAATTCTTTAATACATTCTTGACTTTATTATGTGGAATATTAAAGGAAATAGGATAGGGCTACTGTTTCAAGAGAACGTGAATCCTTTCTTTCTCCTTTTCAATTTATTTTTGGCCTTTCTGCTGATGGCAAGAGCAGAGAGGAAATAAACAAGACGAAAGACGCTTAAAGGCCTGGAAACTGACCCAGACTCACACTTGGACACACATTATGTCCAATATAATATTTAAATTATTATGTAGATCATCATATTATTTGAAGTTTTTTGCATTAATAACACCGTATCATGTATAATTAGGGGCGTCCCAATAGATCATACTGACAATAATCAAGATATTAAAATCACAGTTATCTAAGCCATGTCAATTCAACATATGATGATAATGATAATATCATTAATAAAATGTTTATGTGGTTTCGAAAACCTCTCAAATTTACATATTTTCAAGCATGATTTATTGGGCAAAAAGCAAACAACCATAGTTTTACTATGAGTTTTAGGTGCAGCGCAGAGCTGATAAAAACGTTAATTAGAGACATGGCGAAAGTCAATAATGTTATTTTTACTTATATCAAATTTCCTAAAATATCATAAATAAATAAGAGCTGTAACATCAAACCATTTTTACAACTAAATAATCCCCACCAAAAGGACGAACTATAATACCAAAGTGGATTTATTTTAATATAATATAATATTATTATAATATAAACAATAATATAAACAAAAATCATCTTAAAATTCACGTTTGTTTTATTATTTCTTTTTTTCAACAAAACAAAGTCACGAATTTCCCTGAGATCAGGGTGATTTTGACCAGGTAATAAATACCAGTCCTTGTAAAGGTAACTATTGTGGCTCTTGTCGAAGCGACTTACATCACATTATAGAATTCATTCATTTTTTGAGTTTGTGCAATCAAAAACTTTATTAGTTCATAAATCTGTTTGATCGACAGCAATATGTTCGGACAGTATATTAGCATTTCACACTGACATCAATTGCGACCGACCAGAATTTGAAATCATCTCTCCAAAGCATATTAGAACAACAAAAAACATTGACTTAAATCAGCAGATATTTGTGGAGAAAAGTGAAATATCAAAAGCAGACTCCGTGCGGGCTTCTCCCCGACCTCTGCGGCCCTCTGCTTAAATAGCATCTTATCTATGGCCGCCGGCGGTACAGACGCATTAGCGAGTGGATTACACATGCTTGGTAGGCATGCATTAGGGAGATGGGGGCAGATCCCAGCTCAAAGAGGAGCCAACTAAAGGCCTGAGCCTAGCCCATAATGAGATCTAACTCCTGAAGAGAGGCACTCGGGGCTACTGCGCTCTATTTAAAGAGGGACAGCCTCATTTAAAGACTGTGTCTGTGTCACTTTATTACTTAACCTGAGCGAGGCGCATCAAGGCCCTCTTTGCATTAGCACCGACCCCCTTCTCTCCATTTTCAGCTAAGCTGATTACACAAACATAATGTGTGTACTTTTATTCGAGGCCCTAAGAGAGGGTGCAGGAGCCTAATTTGTAGGCCGAAAAGACAACCGGGACATCAAGTCATTGGTTTAACCATTAAGATGTGCGTTTCTTCTGAGATGACAAACTAAAAAACAGGTTGTTGAAAAGATTTTATCATGTGCTTTGGGTCCACATGATAAAAATGTAGTTGCCGTCACGTAACTTTTTTCAAATTTCAAGAGACATTATGTTAAAATAATTACCTCCAACAACTCAGTGTGTGGCAAATAACAGTAATGAAATGTAAATGGATTGATATACTGTTATGTAGACCGGGTCGATTTTGTCTGTTTGTGTTACGTCTAGCGATTTTTCACATCGGGCAATTTCAGTTATCCTCCATCAAAAAGCATTCCTATATGGAAAGCATTCCACCTGAATGGTACGTTCTCCCCAAGAACAGTGTCTTGAGTCAACCTTCTCTTGTCCACAACAGATACATTTTCCTCTCAAACGCCCCCTCAATTACACAAATCAATAAGCGTTTCTTTTATCTTTCCGTGCTTTATTCCACCCCTTCTCTCTGTGAAGGTGACCCCTGGGCTGAAACGCGTCCTCCATTTCGGCAGAATCGGTGTAAGTGCTGGCCATTTGGCGTGGACGTTAAGTGTATGAAATGAGTGGCCCTGTCTCCATGGTCCTCTCCTCCTGACAGGCTGATGATAGAAGCGTCACATCCCGGACCCGAATAAAATTCAAACTGACAAGAGACGAGGCTTTGGTGGCTGAATATAATGCCGGATTGTGCCTCGGAGTGTCTTATTATCTTGTCTTGGGATGCTAGCGAGGGGGCGGGTCTCTTAGAAAAGAGTAGACAGACACTGTACACACACACACACACACACACACACACACACACACACACACACACACACACACACTCATACACACTAACAGACACACAACCCATCTCCCGTTCTGTGAGTAAGAGCAAAAACAGAGTTTGGCCTCCTAACCACTGCTTTTGCCACTAATGTACCTGACAATAAATAGGACGGGGTTGTTGGGGATGTTTGTGCGTGATAGCCGGAGTGAAACGTGGAGAAATGAGCTTTTTAAAAGGCGGCGGAGGTCGAAAAGCACGGGGAGTTGGAAGTGAGGAGGGGACGGGGAGAGATGAAGGAGAGAGATGTTATTCTGTAGTCGCAGGTTTCGCTTTGGCCTCACGGTTAGTCGCAATACTGTTCGGAATAATGCGAAACATTTCAAGCATGTAAACACAAACTGTATGAGAGTACGAGCGAATTTACTAAGCAGCTGAAGCACCCTTGAGTGTAAAACGTTCGATCACTGCTCGTGATTCATTTGAACTAGATCTTAAATGCACTGAAATGATATTCAGATGTATACGGTTAATTACTGTAAATGATAACTTGGTAAACTATTTAGTTGAATTTCCTCTGCGGTGAACACTAACATTGTTATATTTTAATTCAGCTTAGTTCCTCAAAACTAGGATTGAGCGATATATTGCAATAACTTTAAATATGGCAGAAGTGCGTTCGCTATGTCTTCACATTTAAAAATTACATGCACATGCACATATCGACCAGAAGAAAATACAGATAGGTCAGATGTCTTTACAATACTCTACAATGACTACAATAGTCCGTATTCCCTATAGCTGGATAAATAAATAAAAATATTTAACGAACCTTTTTTTTGGCATGTTGTCCCTCAAAAATGTGTATCCTTTTTTTGTTACATCTCTAATGCATACGTTTATTTCTTTCTATAAATTGAATAAATGTGCATAAACTCTACTGTGTATATTGGATTTTAATCGAAGATGTCTTAACAGTATTGCTGAAAATGCCCCATATGCATGCAAAGTTTTTGACGTCCTAATAATATCTGGACGATGTATCAAGTTCAAGATCAAGATCAATATTTTTCTTTCAAACCATTGTGGGATTAGACATATGTTAATATAAATATAAGTTGTGTTTGACTTGAAGAAGCTCTGTGGTTTCTGACATGTTCTGTTTACATTTTTTTTTGCACATCACAACTGTGTATTTAGTATTTCAGGAGGAATTGAACTCTAATACGTTGTTTTTCGCACTTTCTGAATATCTATTTTATTTTATAATTTGTTTTACTTTTTAATATTGTTTAATAAAAATACATTTGAATTTCTTTTCCAAGCCATATTAAAGGTGATTGTGAGATCAATTCGATTTTGTAGAAAATTTCGATATACATATGCATTGCATACCACAGTTCGACCAAAAAATACAGAGATATGAATTTTGGTCAATATCTCCTTATTACTTATATATTACAAAACATACATTTCAGCCAGAACTGTACATTAAGACATGTGGTGTAGATAAGCTAAAGGAAAAGAAGATTTCCACAGCCATCAGGATCCCTTTAGAGTGTCGTCAAATTGCATAATTTCTTTTGAACTAGACTTAAGAAATCATGTTTTGGTGAGTTGACCAATTGACCCATGTTGTCCTGAGCATTAGCTACCATCATTTTAACACCAACAATGCATGCAGAATGAATCAGTCAAGGATTTTACAGAATTTTGTGCTGAACCATTTCATAAGCATTCAAAACCACTTTTACTGCATGCCATCCTCTGTGTGTCGAGATTTATAAAGTGGCATTTTAGACATGTACAGCGGCACAATGTGAGACAATGTTTAGATGGAAACTGTATGTTTGTAAAGAAATAATAAATCAAAAGAGATTTCACGCTTTTCTCTGCTCAGTGAAAAAAACATGTTCTCCAATACCCATTCAATGACAGTCACAGCAGGGTTAATTCACAGCTAATTCAGTCGCATTGAGTTCGAAACTCCGACTGCAATGAGTAAAAGGGTAGAGTTCAATCATCTTCACATTTCCCTATCTCTCTTCTTTGGAAGCTTCTGCAAAGTTAACATCTTAGCTAAGAACTGACAAAAACCCACAGAATGGTCTATCCAAGCCACATAAAGAGAGGCCCATCATATTCTTCATCTTCTCTCTCCGCGGCCCTTCAAGCTCCTGCGGAACGGCACCCCCCAACGGGAGCTTTTCAACTTTTCAAAGCAAATGTCAAGGTCGGCCTTTTGTCGACCGTGTCGTGGACACGTCTGTGCGGAAATTAGTCTCCGCGTTTGTCCATACGTGTACAAGTGATTTCTTGATCTGGGCTTTTGTGCAGAAACGGATTGAAAAACATCTCGTCAATGTTCTTGTTATCTTCTACACATCGCTCTGTGAAATATCCGCTGTGGAATGGATGAAAAGAAGCTTTTTAATTTGTGTCATCCTCTTGCTCTGATCTTTATAAAGAGGCGATGCAAATGCTCGCCCAATGACTCCCGAGCCGTATCAATCTGTTGAGCGACAACTGAATTGCTAGACATATGTACTGCACATCAGTGACCTTTAAATTTAAAGAACCTCCACGGAGGGCAACGGAGCATGGTTTTATCAAACAATGTTGGGCAGATGAAGAAAATAACTGATGGACAAAATACCTCTGCATTTAATGCGTTTGCGGGTGGCTGACAAAATGTCAAGTTGATTTTTGTTACATCTGCCATAGTGTTCAATGTCATTTGAATGTTATGTATTGGCTTAATGTATGAGTATTAATGCATGCATTGCTGGTATTTAAATAAGATGTTTGAAGATTAGAATGTCATTAAATACATATGGAAATGAGCTTTTGATTTAAACAGCATCAGATATCAAAATCAGGAGGATGGTTTTATTCACTTAATTCTATTATTTCCTATCACTTCATTTCCTATAATGTCAATAACCATAGCAAGATGACCTCACGGACATTTTAGTGGTGGGCAACTGTGCCCAAGGATAAATCCAGCTGTGCCAGTCTGCCCCGAGTGTCCCCCTGGCACCGCCCATGGGCCGCGGTCTGTTCCCCTCTCAGGAGGCAAAAGAGATAGCAGTGTGAATTTTAACATAAAGCGGCAGTCTATTTATTAATAATGTTGAGCTAACCGCATGAAATTAACATGCACATATTTAAAAAAGCTATTTATTTACTTTACAACCAAACAGTCGATCACAACATCAAAACACTCGTGTGTGTGTGTGTGTGTGTGGGTGGGTGTTTGTGTAAGTGTGAGCAAAAAAGTGAGCTTTTACACAAAGAATCATTTGACAGACTGACAATGAGCTGTAAAACCGAGCATAAAGAGAAAAAGCAACAAGCAAACAAAAGCAGGTTTGATGCTTATTAAAGAAAATTGTAACGCTGGCATTATGGAACAGTAACTCGGCTTTTCTTGCCTTGGGATATTCTAAAAAATTCATCAGACTGACAGCGGGAACCTCAAGACTGATCAGGCACTGACAGAGAGGTTCGGACGGGGATCAGACACAACCCCTACGCCCCATCTACACCACCCCCAACCCCCAGCCCAACTCCCGAAATCAAATCAGCAAAGAGACCCGCAGTCACCGTGGTGACAGTCCATACCACGCTCGCCCGCGGCCCAGCTCTCAGAATCATACCCTCCAATATCTGTTTAAAACTATACACAAAAACGCACACAGATGCACATACACACGTACACAAGTCTTGTTATGTATGTTTGGTGCACATAAGGGGAGGGCTGACGTTTGATGTATAATTCATCTCAAAACACCAAGCAATACTCTTTATTCGGTTCTTTTAATGTCTAATGTAACATAGCTCCATGGCTAAAACCAGTCTGTAATGAGGAGAGGATGTCCAATCCACTTTATCAAAAGCAAATAAAATAGAATACAAATCTCAAATGTGGTGAATTTATTCATATCACTGTATCATTTATTTGTTACGACCACACTTACTTTAGAGTTCAAAAACTGATTTACAGTTATGTTTAAGTGTTAAAAAGAATAAGCATGATAGTTCTTATAGTAAATTACCGAAAATAGCCAAAAATTATGCACTTTTTTTGCATATCAATGCATATTAAGTACTTCATATGGATATGAAAAAAGGAGTATTATTTATGATGAGGTTAGTAGTTTGGCACAAAAACAATTTTTGAATTATCACTAATGTTATGCAGGTTAAACACATAATCCAGTCCCATTATAAACACAGAGAAAGAAAACTTAATATCAAAACTGATTTTAAAATTACCTTAGAAATAATATTCTTCATGACATAAATTAAAATCACTCTGATTATACTTATTTATTATATGGTATTTAAGCAAATGACACCGGCACATGAGCAAATCATTCTAAACCTCTGTATTGTTTTAAGGAGGTCTCTTGTAAGACGGAAAATGACACTCAAATTCAGAAAGAAAGAAATTTCATCACATATTTCATACATGTGCTCTCTGGAATTAATAAGTAATGCAGCTTTGAAAATGTTTTTAAATCATTTACATGCCAGTTTTTTTAACAGTTTGTGATACAACGTTAGTATGTGTGTGGTTGCAGGTTTCTTTATTCTGTCATAAAAAAGTGTGCAATCTAGAATAAGGAGAAAAGCTGCTTGTATTGAATTTAGTATTATGCGCATAAATGAAATACACAGTAAGAATAAGATGAAAAAGTATTTCTTTATAAAGAAGATTATAGAGACACACCAAATGAAAAACAAAAGTTATGAAATGTCTCTTATAGCTGTGTGGTGCATGTCGATACACTTTAGAAAATATAATTTATTTTCTTCTAAAGAAAATAAGTATCCGAGCGGAGATTTGATCACAGAAAATAACAGGTTGATTCTGGATTTGGTTTATGCGTCTCCACCAACCAAAGTGAAAAATGCAAGGTGCAAACTGTTTGAAAGGAGTCAGCCGCAAGGTTAAGAGTCTTAAAGTGTATCATTAACGTCATAAATATGACATCTTCTGAAAATAGTGCATCAATGCACTGTAAATCCAAAGAGCTTGAAACTTACATCACTGCTGAGTTAAAGGATATTTAAAGGCTCTTCGGTTCTGCCAAACAAGTCTGAATGATCATTACAACTGATATGAACATTACATTTTAACATAATCTTAAATAAAATACTTTTCAACATTCAAGACATTATTTTATTTAACATGCATCAGCTTGAATGAATAAAATATGATTAGAAAATACAAATGATAGTCAATATATAAACACTCTTTATAAAAAATATCATAATCAGTCTAATAAGCAAAACTATTTACTTATTTCATACACTAATAATATTAATTAATAATATGCAAATGATATCTAACTTTAATTAATTGTATAAAATAGTATCAGTATTATAAAAAGACATTATCACGCTTTTAATAAATTGCAGACTTTATCACTAATGCAAACAAACTCCGCACTTTTGAATACATGGTCCAGGTATATTTAACACACGGCTCTTAATCACGAAAATACAATTCAGTCTGTTCAGATGTGAAGTCCTCACGAGGCAGAAAGAGAGCTCTTCACACAACAATCACATTTCTCTCCCTCAGGCCTCTTCACTTTCTCTCATTTTATCTTCAGCCTAAGCCGAGGAGATCTCAAATGTGAAGAAATGTCACCCCGTATGACAGATGAGTGTGTGTGTGTGAGCCCGTGTGCGCGTGTACATTATATGTCTCCTGTTGCCTGTTTGCCCCAGATTCTGTCACATTTCTCTGCTTTATGAACACCAACAAAAAACCGGTCCCCAAATAATGCATGGCTGCACCCCGCTGATGTTATACTGGTGCCAATGCAATGGATACTCAACATACAATGGATTATATATGTATGAATGTGCAGTGACTTAACAAGTAACTTTTCTTTAATTTAGACTTCTTGATGTTTCTGTACAAGCATCCCCAAATTCATTTAAATCTAATTTAGGATCAATAATCTTCTTTATATTATATTAAAGAAAACCTCTCTCTCCAAAACCTAGAAGTTCCACCTGCATACTTCCGGTACTTTCAACCACAGCATCACAAACACAAACACAAACAAACAAACAAACAAACAAACAAACAAACAAACAAACAAACAAACAAACAAACAAACAAACAAACAAACAAACACATATCGGTTTCAGCAACCCCGATGCTGGTGCTGGTTTCATTCAGAGCTTACCATACATCTTCTCCTCTGAGTCGGTGTCAGCCGAGAGCAGCAAGGGCTCATCGTTGAGCTCGCTGTCCGGGCTGGCTGCCTTGTCGTCGTCCCGCAGCTCGCAGGCGTCCATATCGGCACGCAGGGGGAGCAACGGTTTGCTCAGCTGCCCTGTGATCATCGGATCCTGGAGGTGAGCAAAAGCAGAAGAAGAAAAAGGTTGAAAGGGGAAAAGGCAAAGGAAGTGATGTTAGCTTTAGTGCATGCCGGGTCTCTCGATCACGTTTTACGGGTCTTGCGCACACACATGCTTCCTCTCTCTCTATCTCTCTCTCCCTGTGCTTTCTGAAACTCACCACCTCTTCTAACACTCTCTCACTCGATCTCTCTCTCTCTCTCTCTTTACTGATACTCATGCTGTTGCTGGTGGTGTTGGAGAGCTCTCGTGGACTGCACAAATTTGGCAAATCGAGTTTAAGGATGCTGTACTTGACAAATGACTCACTCGTGTGAGCACCCCCCAACAACCATTATTGTCAAAATTGAATTTGAGTGAGTAAGAGAAAAAAATCACTTCAATTAATAAGATGATGTGTAGTAATTACTGTTGACAAATAAAACACATTTGATGCATGTTAGAAAAGTCATGACAACTTTATTGAGAAGCTATGGCACACTTAATTCAACTGTGAATCAATTAACTCTCAATATTAATCTAAACCCACTCATTTAGTGCTTTTCGCTGTTTTATAAAATCCCATTTTGTCCTATTTTCAGTTCAAGAAGAAAGAATAGTATTTCCTGAACTATCCTCACCAACTCTGCCTAAAGGTTTTAATCCAAACCACATCCACCGCTAAAAGTTACAATTTAAAGAAAACATTTTTCAAGGCCTTCCAAAACCTCATATCCAAATTCAGTGATTTTCAGGAAGGGAAAAATCATTGTACTTTTTAAATGATTATAAAGTAGTTAAAAACCACTTTTAATTACTTGTAAAAGTTAAGATGTTTGCATTATCCATTGACAAACAATAATACCAGATGACTAATAATACCAATATCAATAATACTGTGTATAACAGTATATAATAATAAATATTATGTATATTATGTATAATAATAACAGTGAAAATAATAATTTATGTCAAAAAATTTAAGTCACAAATTATGGAGAGGCGGATTTAAGACAGCAGTGAAATGCAAAGATAATGTAATGAAAAGCAGTTGTCACAGCAACAATAACTTACCAGAAAAGTGCTTCCAGACAACAGAGAAAAATATCTGAAGGTTTATGCTCCAAGTCTAACTTTGCTAAAATCCAAGTGCAGAGAGTGTTAAGAGTATACCAGAGTCTGATGTGAGATCAGTCAGTGCATGCTTGTCACAAAGCCCCAAAACCAGTGTGGATAACGCAGATACATCAAGAAGTGAGCGCTGCTGGTGCAAGCCTGGGATTGCCTCTGGAGACTCGCTTGAGATGTCACCTCCTCTCTCTCTCTCTCTCTCTCTCTCTCTCTCTCTCTCTCCCTCTCTCTCTCTCTCTCTCTCTCTCTCTCTCTCTCTCTCTCTCTCTCTCTCTCTCTCTCTCTCTCTCTCTCTCTCTCTCTCTCTCTCTCTCTCTCTCTCTCTCTCTCTCTCTCTCTCTCTCAAAGTACCCCCATCCTTTGGGATGGTTATACATACAAAAAATGTGTAGACTTAGTTCTAGCAAAAAATCTTTGTTTCCTCTTACAATCCCAATTTTTTTCTTCTCAGATGACTTCTGGATAGGGGTCAGATGATCGGTTTGGATAAAGCCAAACAGCGAAGGAAATCAAGTGGAGGACCATCAAAGCCCCCCACCATCCTAATTCCGCCCACCTCCCCAAATCCACTCCCGCTCGATAAATGGAAGGCCTGGGGGGCTTTTTTAATGCGCTCATCACGTAGAGTGCATGAGAGTTTGATATGGCACATGATTATCAATGAAAATGTTAATCAGTATCAAGAGTTTAAGCTGTCGTTCCCTGAGCCGGTATGGATGGTCAATACTTGAATGCCTATCCACAATGTCTCCTGTCATCGCTTCACCAGACATTTTTGCTGTAGTGTATGGGACACTCAACAAAGCAGTCATATTCCTCTAATTTGGTCAGGAGAGGAAAACACCTCACAAGGTCTTATATTCATTTTAGGCAAAATCACCTTAAAGCCCCCAAAAGACACACATCCCTCCATCCCACATTACTGGGGTTTCTTTTCTCCCCTTTGAGTTGCCTGATAGGTCCAGTGGAGGGGCAAAATTAATACCTAATTGAATTGTGAAGTCATCAAAAATAATCAATACTTTTGTATTATTTATTCTTACAGTCTGTTGACTGAACAAGAGCTGGGAGATGATGATGAGGAGAGAGAGAGAGAGAGGGAGAGAGAGAGAGAGAGAGAGAGAGAGAGAGAGAGAGAGAGAGAGAGAGAGAGAGACCAGAGAGAGAGAGAGAGAGAGAGAGAGAGAGAGACCAGAGAGAGAGAGAGACCAGAGAGAGAGAGACCAGAGAGAGAGAGACCAGAGAGAGAGAGACCAGAGAGAGAGAGAGAGAGAGAGAGAGAGAGAGAGAGAGAGAGAGAGAGAGAGAGAGAGAGAGAGAGAGAGAGAGGATGACATTACAGTGTAATTTTCACCATGGGCTGCTGGAGAACACAAAAAAACAAGGAATAAAAAAAGAAAAATTACAAGAGGAAAAGGAGAATGGGAAGTTTCTCAACAAGTTGAAGCAAGATTTTTACCCTTGAAGAAAAATTGTCAGTGGTGCGTAACACACCGGGTGATATGATTCTTTGGTGTTTGGTACATTTGCCAGGGCTTTACTAAGATCACCCAAAAATCAATGACTTTCATTTTTCGACAGAACACAAAGAGGAAAATTTTAAGAAACTGACACCCATTCTCTTTCATTGGTTTTGTGACCATATAATAGAAGTGCATGCGTGCCGCTGCTGTTCAGGTACAACTTCAAAATATCTTCTTTTGTGTTCTGCAAAACAGTACTTCAAGTTCACAGTGACTCTCTCTCTCTCTCTCTCTCTCTCTCTGTCTCTCTCTCTCCCTCTCTCTCTCTCCCTCTCTCTCTCTCTCTCTCTCTCTCTCTCTCTCTCTCTGGTCTCTCTCTCTCTGGTCTCTCTCTCTCTCTCTCTCTCTGGTCTCTCTCTGGTCTCTCTGGTCTCTCTCTCTCTCTCTCTCTCTCTCTCTCTCTGGTCTCTCTCTCTCTCTCTCTCTGGTCTCTCTCTGGTCTCTCTGGTCTCTCTCTCTCTCTCTCTCTCTCTCTCTCTGGTCTCTCTCTCTCTCCCTCTCTCTCTCTCTCTCTCTCTCTCTCTCTCTCTCTGGTCTCTCTCTCTCTGGTCTCTCTCTCTCTCTCTCTCTCTCTCTCTCTCTCTCTCTCTGGTCTCTCTCTGGTCTCTCTGGTCTCTCTCTCTCTGGTCTCTCTCTCTCTCTCTCCTCTCTCTGTTAATTACACTAATGAAACAGGGGCTCCCAGTGCAGTTCTTTGGTCCTGGGGAGTGTGTGTGTGCGTGTGTGTGTGTGTGTGTGTGTGTGTGTGTGTGTGTGTGTGTGTGTGTGTGTGTGTGTGTGTGTGTGTGTGTGTGTGTGTGTGTGTGTGTGTGTGTGTGTGTGTTTGGGATCGCCTTACTCTCTCGGTCACACATATGGAGAAACAAGGAAAAGCACTCGAGGACTGACCCCCATCCCTTTCTCTCTCCTTTTACTTATTCTGCGGGTCATTTCGGACCCTCTTTCTTATAAGATATCAATGCTAACTGCTAATGGCCTTAGCCTGCTGTCTCCTGGGCCATGAAAATGGTCTGAAGGCCCCTAAATAGTCTCATAACATGTTTCATTTGCAACACTTCCGCTTTATTAATCTTTCATCTCGTATTTTATTTAAATCAGTCGGGTGATTCCTTGACCTCTTCCAAGTCTATTTGTAGAAAATCCTAATATTTATCCAAATTAAATAATATGACATGTATATTCAGTAAATGCTTAAAAATAGACTTCTGAAATAATTGAAAGCTAATTGTTATACATAAAAGAGCACACAAAAAAGAAGTGTTATTAGTATATTATTATATTATTATTAGTATTATAAGTATGCAAAAGTAGGCCGTTATTGTAATTATAAAGTTTAAAAACTGTTGTTTGAGCTCTCAGTTTCACTTTCAGTCTTAGCCGAATATGGAAGTGTGATAGAGAGATAATTTTGTATATTCATGTATGTTCGCATACTTAATGAAGCTGAAGTGGCAATAAGTTCAAGCTATTGTAGGGCATGAAAAAATCTACTTTGTGTGACCATTAATAACTAATGTTGATGGTCAGAGATTAGTATAACGGAATAAAATTATGCACTTTAAAGCCATGATTTTTCAAATATGCTCCAGAAAACTGAGACGGGTCCAAAAACAATCATGTATCCAATCAGCAGTAAGGGGCGTGTCTTTTCTTGATGTGGTGGTGTACATAAGCCGAGAGCGACAGATGACATAAGAGGGGCGAAGTTATCAAAAGGGGTCAAGACCCTTTTGGTGTAGGGGCGTGTTTGTTTTTGTTTATATTAAATGTAAACATTGACTACCAGAAACCGTACCTTTAAACTCACAATTCTGGAAGCAGAGTGCTTTATATTAATCTATACAGTCCTATATCTACATTTTACATTTACATTTACATTTAGTCATTTAGCAGACGCTTTTATCCAAAGCGACTTACAATAGCCGATACAACAATAGGTGAACAAGTGCTACAACAATGCTACCAAGTTACAAAAGAAGATGTTTTTTTTTTTTTTTTTGATAGAGTGAGTAGTTAGAAAAGAAGTGAGTTAGTGAGTTAGGTGTAGCCGGAAAAGATGAGTTTTTAGGAGTTTTTTAAAGATAGAGACCGAGTCTGACAAGCGTGAAGCCAGACGCAGATCGTTCCACCATCGAGGAACTGAAGCAGAGAACGTTCGAGAGAGATTTCTTTCCCTTTTGAGCTGGTACCACAAGTCTCAGCTCATTTGTGGAGCGCAGAGATCTTGAGGGTCTATACCTTTGCATTAGTGAGTTAAGGTAAGTGGGTGCTGAACCGGTGGTGGTCTTGTAGGCAATGAGAAGACATTTAAATTCAATGCGGGCTGCTACAGGAAGCCAATGCAGTTTTATGAAGAGAGGTGTTACATGGGTCCTTTTTGGTTCCTTGAACACCACTCTTGCCGCTGCATTTTGAAACATCTGCAGAGGTTTAGTTGTGCACATCGGGAGTCCAGCAAGGAGCGCATTGCATATCTCCTATAGGACTGCAAACAAATCACCTCCCTCTGGAAGCTAACAGGAACCTTCATGGACAGTTTAACACATTAAGTTAAATAAAGCATATCATGAAAATACACATTTAATGTTTCTTATATAACTCATCTTGGAAATACATTTGGTTTGATTGTTGTTTTAAATGTGCATATCATATGAGAATCAACAACTAACACAGCCCAAATTATCCAACCTTGGATTACTTATTATGTAATATGTATATGTATACTGAGATCATCGCCTTAAATGCCCCAATGCTTGAAATATTTATGTGAAATGAACGCTGCCTTCTTCAAAAACACGATACGGACAATCCACTAAATTGACCGGGTCAGAAAACAGTGTGGAAATGTGTCACAGCTTATTCGACATGAGCGCTGGAGACCACTCTGACACTATCACACCCCCCTCAGATAAATATAAAGAGACATTGATTGTTCACAAGAGTTACTGTGCATGTTTTTTATGTTATTTTTCTCTGAATACATCGGTTTTACCATTGACCTTCAGGCCCATCAAAGCCTATAGTAGCTAATCTGACAGTGTAAAAACAGAATGTAAAGAATAACATATTTAGATATTTGGAAGCGGATTTACATTTAAAAAAGTATAAAGAAATACAAACACATCGGTATCTATCTATTCAAGAATCATCAGCACGAGTCATTGTTCAGTCACTGATGCGAACGCTGTCTGGATTCTCATTGGCTCTCGGGCAGGTCAGGTCTCAGGGCCTGACACTGACAAATAGTTTTTAATACCTTGCTTTTCAGCATCTTCTGCCCAGCATGTATAGCGGACGACAGACATCCAAGTGTGTTAATCTACACAGACACACGAGTACGTACACGCTCACATCCCCCACCCCACCTGAGCAAGAGGACAAGATCACATTTCAAAAATCTTATAGACTTGCACCCAACACTGTGTCGAAAGCAAGCATTGGATTTTACAACGCTCTTCATAAACTCACACAACTTTTGTTAGTCTTGATACAAAGATTTCAAACGTATACAATGCATTAAAGTTGTGAGGTTTGTGTACATTTTCGGAAGACGCAAATCGAGCTGTAATCCATGATGTTTAGTTAGTTTAAGGGACTCTGTGTGTACTAAAAGAGACGATTAATAGTGTTGCTTAAAAATAAAATAATACATTATTTCATCCTTTTAATAAATTCATTTAATGCGAATAAATGAGTCACTTTAAAAAGAGGTTTTCATAGACATAAATTTGGGTTAATAATTTTTGTATGCTTTTCAGTTTGAAAGGTGATTTGTGCGTTATTATTACAATAACTAGATTGATAAATTGATTATTAATTTTAATTGGGGCTCTATGTCCTTCATACCAGACAGCTCTATTTATAAATAATTTTAATAACATTATCACTGTCAATCAATATCATCTGCAGTTAAAATTTTCTTACAGAATATACATTTTAAGTGCTGCAATCAAGAAAAAAAGCCTTTTTTACAAGCCACACGTTACCCATAATTCAAATTCCATCACCATTTGATCACCTTTAAATTATTTCTAATCTATATACATTTATTTGTTTTGATGAACACAGAGAAAGATATGATGAAAAATGCATATGACCAAACAATTCATGGAAATTTCTGGGGTAAGTTTGACTGTCATTATAATTTTTTTCTACTATTTTGGTTACAAGCATTCTTCTACATACCTTTTTCCATCTAACGCATCCTTCAATGTGAAATTTAAAAAAATATAAATTTTGAATTATTTTGAATTGGGCATAAATACATAAATGAAAGACAAGCTCAATTTTGGCTCCATCTTACAAAACGTAAAAAATAAGCACATGCTTTACACTGAAGTCTCTTTCTAGAAATATACATCAACAGTTTCACACAATTGATCCAGTCAAAAAGGAAATAACCCAGCAAAATAAAATGAAAAACCCGAATAACCCGATGGATTTCTACTTTTAAAGTCAACCCCCATCTGGGTTACACGCATGACACATAAGAGGTGAGAAATGTGATTTTCAAAAAAGCCACACTAATTCTGTATGAAGGCAGAGACTGCAATCAATAAATCAATCATAAGCAGATTGTAAAGAAAGAAATATAAATCCTAAGCTTGGTGACAGGGAATTAGTAAATCTCGAATAAAAACAACGATGATTTTGATAAATCATCCCCTGCTTAACACGTATTTAAATAAATCAAAATTGAGTATTATTAAATATTTTGTTTATTTTTTTAAATATAAAAAAAATAATTTTCTATTGAGTCCATTAATTTAGTGGCAACACAGGTAGGACACTTTGGCAAATAGCTAATCCCAGATATTTAGCAGCAGGCCTATGAGTAGCGCTGACTGCTATATTTACCACTTGACTGAGTTTTACATGTCATGGTCATTAACTGTGTAATAAATACTAATTGCCACTGAGGGCATCGGGCCAGCTCCGATGCAGGGATGCATCCTTATTATAGGGAATAGCTTTGTAAGTGAAATAAGACTTTGTCTTTCTCCGCTGGGAGTTAATTGTGTGGTTCAGGCCCGATTCACACATGAAACCAGAATTATGTTCGATATTAGTTGTCTTTAAGGGAAAATTAGTATCCCTTGGGTAACAAGAATGTAATGAAGAGGCTTTGGTCATGAATATAAATAAGCTTGCTCAAAGAATAGGGTTCATAACATGTGACATGTAAAGTGTATGTGGTCTTAATAACTTTAAAAGTGGCGATACTTCAAGAACTGAATTATAAATACAGCGTGTCTCATGATGGGAGTAAATGATGTTAACTAAACAGGAATAACTATAAAAGCTTTCATAATTAAATAAACTGCAGCAATAAATAAAAATGTTTCTGCATACTGAACATACACAGAGGAAGATTCAGATTGCTTTGTTTAACTTTTTCTCTTATCTTATGCAAAGATCATTTGCATATTTTGTTTTAAAAACACTATTAACTTTAACTATGAAATATTTCTTTGTGTTACTGCCGAACCATCAACGAATATTGAATCAGCCGAGCTGGCTAAGATCTAAGGTAAAATGTGTTCATTGAAACCGCAGCGGGGCTTTCTTTCCTGAGCTCGGTGGGGGAGAGAGAGGGCGATGAGGGTGAGAGAAAGGGCCAACGCTCCTCACTCGCCCTCCTGCCCACATCAGACTTTACCAGCAGGCCAGGATCGATCTTGGGGAAAAGATATGGGGTAAGACGTTGTGTGAGAGAGACAGAAGTGGTTTCCAGATGGCAAGACAGGACATAGAGAGGGAGACGGGCCTACACTTGTCCAGTTGTGATCTCTTTCTCACCTTGAGACTCCTTCATTGACTGTGGCCTCAAAGGTCTTGAGAGAGTGAATCACAATCACACAATGAAAGGTTGTCAAGGAATCAAAGCAGGACTGACAGAATTCTTTATAATAGTTTGTCGTTTTAAAACAATTTTGAGAATAAATTGCTCTTAGGGCAAAATCAGACAAAAATGTAATAAACAAGGACATAAGGGGCACAGGGTGTGTGTGTGTGTGTGTGTGTGTGTGTGTGTGTGTGTGTGTGTGTGTGTGTGTGTGTGTGTGTGTGTGTGTGTGTGTGTGTGTGTGTGTGTGTGTCTGTGTCTGTGTCTGTGTCTGTGTGTGTGTGTGTGTGTGTGTGTGTGTGTGTGTGTGTGTGTCTGTGTGTGTGTGTGTGTGTGTGTGTGTGTCTGTGTCTGTGTGTGTGTGTGTGTGTGTGCCTGTCTAGCTCTTAGTGTTATATATTAAATAAATCAACAATAATTGCAACATCATATCCTGATAATAACTGAATGAAGGATCATTCTTTTCAGACTGACATATGTGCATAGTTTTTTTAGTTTGTGTGTGGCAGTACAATCAATTACAATAAGATCGAAACTCTTTTTCTCTTCACTGTGACCCATTTATTGCCAAAATGAGTAAATACCAACTAAACAGTTAAAAAAACATGTCGTAAAAAATGGATAGGACATTATAAGTGAATAATTTAGAACGGCCAGAGGCAAAGTAAAGCCAATAAGGTAATAAAGAAAGGCTCAAAGGGTCATCTCTCATCAATTATTAGAAAGTTAACCTACACATGTGACAGAGATGCAGTGACCCTCATCTGCTTCCCTGCATTACATTTAAAAGCTTTTACTTTAGAAGACATTACAGAACAAAAGAATATTATTAATAAAGATATATGACTAATGCAATGATATGTAAAGCTTTGGTTTAGACACTTTTATAATATGATGTTTTGTAATATATTGGTAATTATCCAACTCAACATATAATCAATGTTTTTATACAATCATTAAGTTGGATAAGTTTGATTTGATATGTATACAGTCATTTACATTATAGGGTGATTTAAGTCAATTTATTTAATTTTTAATACCGGCCAGAAAATATCAACATAAATATATGAAACATCTAAAATGATCCTGTCCTATGTCTGTCAATACATATATATGTCTATATATGTTTAACATATATTTATTTATATGTATATTTAACATCTAACCTTATATGAAACATAAAGCAAAAAAGAGGAGTAAACTTAATTTTTTAGACGTGTACTTTTATTCAGAAGTATATGATTCTTTGATTCAGAATCAGAATCTGCTTTAATATAATAAAATAAAATATATAAAATAAAATATAAAATAAAATATATGAAATAAAATATATAAAATAAAATATATGAAATATAATATATAAAATAAAATATATGAAATAAAATATATAAAATAAAACATATGAAATAAAACATATAAAATAAAATATATGAAATAAAATATATGAAATAAAATATATAATATAAAATATATGAAATAAAATATATAAAATAAAATATATAAAATAGAATATATGAAATAAAATATATGAAATAAAATATATGAAATAAATATATAAAATAAAATATATGAAATAAAATATATGAAATAAAATATATGAAATAAAATATATAAAATAAAATATATGAAATAATATATATGAAATAAAATATATGAAATAATATATATGAAATAATATATATGAAATAAAATATATGAAATAATATATATGAAATAATATATCTGAAATAATATATCTGAAATAAAATATATGAAATAATATATATGAAATAATATATATGAAATAATATATATGAAATAATATATATGAAATAAAATATATGAAATAATATATATGAAATAATATATATGAAATAAAATATATGAAATAATATATATGAAATAAAATATATGAAATAATATATATGAAATAATATATATATGAAAAAATATATATGAAATAAAATATATGAAATAATATTTATGAAATAATATATATGAAATAATATATATGAAATGAAATATATGAAATAATATATATGAAATAATATATATGAAATAATATATATGAAATAAAATATATGAAATAATATATATGAAATAATATACCTGAAATAAGATATCTGAAATAAAATATATGAAATAATATATATGAAATAATATATATGAAATAATATATATGAAATAATATATATGAAATAAAATATATGAAATAATATATATGAAATAATATATATATGAAATAATATATATGAAATAAAATATATGAAATAATATATATGAAATAATATATATGAAATAAAATATATGAAATAAAATATATGAAATAATATATATGAAATAATATATATATGAAATAATATATATGAAATAATATATATGAAATAAAATATATGAAATAAAATATATGAAATAATATATATGAAATAATATATATATGAAATAATATATATGAAATAATATATATGAAATAATATACATGAAATAAAATATATGAAATAAAATATATGAAATAATATATATGAAATCATATATATATGAAATAATATATATGAAATAAAATATATGAAATAATATATATGAAATAATATATATGAAATAAAATATATGAAATAATATATATGAAATCATATATATATATGAAATAATATATATGAAATAAAATATATGAAATAATATATATGAAATAATATATATATGAAATAATATATATGAAATAAAATATATGAAATAAAATATATGAAATAAAATATATGAAATAAAATATATGAAATAATATATATGTAATAATATATATATGAAATAATATATATGAAATAATATATATGAAATAATATATATGAAATAAAATATATGAAATAATATATATGAAATAAAATATATATGAAATAATATATATGAAATAATATATATGAAATAATATATATGTAATAATATATATATGAAATAATATATATGAAATAATATATATGAAATAATATATATGAAATAAAATATATATTAAATAATATATATGAAATAATATTTATGAAATAATATATATGTAATAATATGTATATGAAATAATATATATGAAATAATATATATGAAATAAAATATATGAAATAAAATATATGAAATAATATATATGAAATAATATATATATGAAATAATATATATGAAATAATATATATGAAATAATATATATGAAATAATATATATATGAAATAATATATATGAAATAATATATATGAAATAAAATATATATGAAATAATATATATGAAATAAAATATATGAAATAATATATATGAAATAATATATATATGAAATAATATATATGAAATAATATATATGAAATAATATATATATGAAATAATATATATGAAATAAAATATATGAAATAATATATATATGAAATAATATATATGAAATAATATATATATGAAATAATATATATATGAAATAATATATATATGAAATAATATATATGAAATAAAATATATGAAATAATATATATGAAATAATATATATATGAAATAATATATCTGAAATAATATATATATGAAATAATATATATATGAAATAATATATATATGAAATAATATATATGAAATAAAATATATGAAATAATATATATGAAATAATATATATGAAATAATATATATGAAATAAAATATATGAAATAAAATATATGAAATAATATATATGAAATAATATATATGAAATAATATATATGAAATAATATATATGAAATAAAATATATGAAATAATATATATGAAATAATATATATATGAAATAATATATATGAAATAAAATATATGAAATAATATATATGAAATAATATATATGAAATAAAATATATGAAATAAAATATATGAAATAATATATATAAAATAATATATATATGAAATAATATATCTGAAATAAAATATATGAAATAATATATATGAAATAATATATATGAAATAATATATATGAAATAAAATATATAAAATAATATATATGAAATAATATATATGAAATAATATATATATATGAAATAATATATATATGAAATAAAATATATGAAATAAAATATATGAAATAATATATATGAAATAATATATATGAAATAAAATATATGAAATAAAATATATGAAATAATATATATGAAATAATATATATATGAAATAATATATATGAAATAAAATATATGAAATAAAATATATGAAATAAAATATATGAAATAAAATATATGAAATAAAATATATGAAATAATATATATGTAATAATATATATATGAAATAATATATATGAAATAATATATATGAAATAATATATATGAAATAAAATATATGAAATAATATATATGAAATAATATATATGAAATAATATATATGTAATAATATATATATGAAATAATATATATGAAATAATATATATGAAATAAAATATATATGAAATAATATATATGAAATAATATATATGAAATAATATATATGTAATAATATATATGTAATAATATATATATGAAATAATATATATGAAATAATATATATGAAATAAAATATATGAAATAAAATATATGAAATAATATATATGAAATAATATATATATGAAATAATATATATGAAATAATATATATGAAATAATATATATATGAAATAATATATATGAAATAATATATATGAAATAATATATATAAAATAATATATATATGAAATAATATATATGAAATAATATATATGAAATAAAATATATATGAAATAATATATATGAAATAAAATATATGAAATAATATATATGAAATAATATATATATGAAATAATATATATGAAATAATATATATGAAATAATATATATATGAAATAATATATTTGAAATAAAATATATGAAATAATATATATATGAAATAATATATATATGAAATAATATATATGAAATAATATATATATGAAATAATATATCTGAAATAATATATATATGAAATAAAATATATGAAATAGAATATATGAAATAATATATATATGAAATAATATATATATATGAAATAATATATTTATGAAATAAAATATATGAAATAAAATATATGAAATAATATATATGAAATAAAATATATGAAATAATATATATGAAATAATATATATGAAATAAAATATATGAAATAAAATATATGAAATAATATATATAAAATAATATATATATGAAATAATATATCTGAAATAAAATATATGAAATAATATATATGAAATAATATATATGAAATAATATATATGAAATAAAATATATGAAATAATATATATGAAATAATATATATGAAATAATATATATATATGAAATAATATATATATGAAATAAAATATATGAAATAAAATATATGAAATAATATATATGAAATAATATATATGAAATAAAATATATGAAATCATATATATGAAATAATATATATGAAATAATATATATATATGAAATAATATATATATGAAATAAAATATATGAAATAAAATATATGAAATAATATATATGAAATAAAATATATGAAATAATATATATGAAATAATATATATGAAATAAAATATATGAAATAAAATATATGAAATAATATATATGAAATAATATATATATGAAATAATATATCTGAAATAAAATATATATGAAATAATATATATGAAATAATATATGAAATAATATATATGAAATAATATATATGAAATAATATACCTGAAATAATATACATGAAATAATATATATGAAATAATATATATGAAATAATATATATGAAATAATATATATGAAATAATATATATGAAATAATATATATGAAATAAAATTTATGAAATAATATATATGAAATAATATATATGAAATAATATATATGAAATAATATATATGAAATAATATATATGAAATAAAATATATGAAATAATATATATGAAATAATATATATGAAATAATATATATGAAATAATATATATGAAATAATATATATGAAATAATATATATGAAATAATATATATATGAAATAATATATCTGAAATAATATATATGAAATAATATATATGAAATAATATATATGAAATAATATATATGAAATAATATATATGAAATAAAATTTATGAAATAATATATATGAAATAATATATATGAAATAATATATATAAAATAATATATATGAAATAATATATATGAAATAAAATATATGAAATAATATATATGAAATAATATATATGAAATAATATATATAAAATAATATATATGAAATAATATATATGAAATAAAATATATGAAATAATATATATGAAATAATATATATGAAATAATATATATATGAAATAATATATATGAAATAATATATATGAAATAATATATATGAAATAATATATATATATGACATAATATATATATGAAATAAAATATATGAAATAAAATATATGAAATAATATATATGAAATAATATATATGAAATAAAATATATGAAATAATATATATGAAATAATATATATATGAAATAATATATATGAAATAATATATATGAAATAATATATATGAAATAATATATATATATGACATAATATATATATGAAATAAAATATATGAAATAAAATATATGAAATAATATATATGAAATAATATATATGAAATAAAATATATGAAATAATATATATGAAATAATATATATATGAAATAATATATATGAAATAATATATATGAAATAAAATATATGAAATAATATATATGAAATAATATATATATGAAATAATATATATGAAATAATATATATGAAATAATATATATGAAATAAAATGAATGAGAAGTGCTCAGTTCATGAGAAAATGTCAGAAGGCCTCTGAACTACAAATCCCACAATGCACCAGCGCCACTTCCGGTTCGTGTCATGTGATTCTGCTCAGCTGCAGTATAGAGACACAGAGCTGCTTTACATGAATGTTACTCCGTTTCAGAGAGTAAAGTTAAGTATTAATACTCATTAAATATTAGGTGACGTGACTGAACCGGAACTGACGTCATTTGGGCACATAGGAAGCGTTTATGATGTCGGAAGTGGAGGAGCAGGTAATGTTCTGTACAACAATAACTCATGTTTGTTTATTCTTCACTTCTCTGTTCAGACTGCTCAAGATGTCACTTCAACAGAGGATTTGTGTAAAATATAATGTGTATATATCAATAATCTGTTCCATAGTCATACAACACATTTATATTATTATATTATATAATAAATATATAAATATTATATTTATATATTATATTATATGTAAAATATTAATGTGTGATATATCAATAATCTGTTCTATAGTCATACAACACATTTATATTATTATATTATATAATAAATATATAAATATTATATTTATATATTATATTATATGTAAAATATTAATGTGTATATATCAATAATCTGTTCTATAGTCATACAACACATTTATATTATTATATAATAAATAATATAATATATAAATATTATATTTATATATTATATTATATGTAAAATATTAATGTGTGATATGTCAATAATCTGTTCTATAGTCATACAACACATTTATATTATTATATTATATTATATATAGTATATAAATATTATATTTATATATTATATTATATGTAAAATATTAATGTGTGATATGTCAATAATCTGTTCTATAGTCATACAACACATTTATATTATTATATAATATATAATATAATATATAAATATTATATTTATATATTATATTATATGTAAAATATTAATGTGTGATATGTCAATAATCTGTTCTATAGTCATACAACACATTTATATTATTATATAATATATAATATAATATATAAATATTATATTTATATATTATATTATATGTAAAATATTAATGTGTGATATGTCAATAATCTGTTCTATAGTCATACAACACATTTATATTATTATATTATATTATATATAATATATAAATATTATATTTATATATTATATTATATGTAAAATATTAATGTGTGATATGTCAATAATCTGTTCTATAGTCATACAACACATTTATATTATTATATTATATTATATATAATATATAAATATTATATTTATATATTATATTATATGTAAAATATTAATGTGTGATATGTCAATAATCTGTTCTATAGTCATACAACACATTTATATTATTATATAATATAATATATAAATATTATATTTATATATTATATTATTGTAAAATATTAATGTTGTTTACATATTTCTGTTTTCCAGGACAGGAAACCAAGTGAAGAGTCAACAGATGAATCTGAGGTAGTATTATTTATGTCATGTCAATACTATTACAATACTACATTAATACTACTATATTTAAACATGCATTTTAATCTCATTCTCTAACATTCATTGGCAGAAGATGTGCCAATGTTAAAGCCGTGTACTTGATTTGTTTATGATACTCATCATATAGGTCGCTCGTACATACAGATCCTATAGGATATATAGGAGAAGAGAGTATTGTGTATAGTATTTACAGGTTAGAGATACTCAAACAACATTGTGTGACGGACAGAGATTGGATGTTTTGCTGTAAATGTACGTCCCTGCGCATTATTGTCCGTTCACATCCCCATATTACTCCATCATTACACAGTAAAACATATCTATCATTTAAGGTGTCCTCATGTCACATAAGAGCCCATTCTATATGTCTTAAGACCCGTTTGAGATAGCGTTCATATATATAGGTAGACCCAGTGACGTAGTGGATAAGAAACTGGCTTCCAAAGCCAGAGATCGCAGGTTCTAATCCCACCTGTGATGTAAGGTCTCTGGGGGCAGTCGTGGTTCGAGTCTTGGACTCGAGATCCGAAGGTTGCTGGTTCGAGACTCAGAACCAGCAGAATACCAAAACTGCCCCCCCACACTGCTCCCCGGGCCACGTCACAGTGCTGCCCACTGCTCCGGGGTGTGTGTTCACAGTGTGTGTGTGTGTGTGTGTGTGTGTTCACAGTGTGTGTGTGTTCACAGTGTGTGCGTGTTCACTTACTGTGTGCGTGTGTTCACAGTGTGTGTGTGTTCACTTACTGTGTGCGTGTTCACTTACTGTGTGTGTGTGTTCACTTACTGTGTGTGTGTTCACTTACTGTGTGCGTGTTCACTTACTGTGTGTGTGTTCACTTACTGTGTGTGTGTTCACAGTGTGTGTGTGTTCACTTACTGTGTGTGTGTTCACAGTGTGTGCGTGTTCACTTACTGTGTGCGTGTTCACTTACTGTGTGCGTGTTCACTTACTGTGTGTGTGTTCACAGTGTGTGTGTGTTCACAGTGTGTGCGTGTTCACTTACTGTGTGTGTGTTCACAGTGTGTGCGTGTTCACTTACTGTGTGTGTGTTCACAGTGTGTGCGTGTTCACTTACTGTGTGTGTGTTCACAGTGTGTGTGTGTTCACAGTGTGTGCGTGATCACAGTTTGTGCGTGATCACTTACTGTGTGTGTGTTCACAGTGTGTGCGTGTTCACTTACTGTGTGTGTGTTCACTTAGTGTGTGTGTGTTCACTTACTGTGTGTGTGTTCACTTAGTGTGTGTGTGTTCACAGTGTGTGCGTGTTCACTTACTGTGTGTGTTCACAGTGTGTGCGTGTTCACTTACTGTGTGTGTGTTCACTTAGTGTGTGTGTTCACATTGTGTGTGTGTTCACTTAGTGTGTGTGTTCACATTGTGTGCGTGTTCACTTACTGTGTGTGTGTTCACAGTGTGTGCAGTTCACTTACTGTGTGTGTGTGTGTGTGTGTGTGTGTGTGTGTGTGTGTGTGTGTGTGTGTGTGTGTGTGTGTGTGTGTGTGTGTGTGTGTGTGTGTGTGTATACACCATACTTGGCAACACGTCACTTCACTACAGTGTGTGCCATGACCTTCATATAGATATCAGTTTATCTAAATAGTTCTCTTACACTATTTACTGACACCTCTCTAGTTTACAGGTTCATGTTTCACCATAATGTAAATCACATGTTTTACTTTATTCTTAGCTGATCTGACATGATAAAGTGACGTTGTTCTAGGTATACAATTGTTTAACATTGAACTATTCAATGTATAATGACAACTATAGGGAGTTTTGTTGAATGCAGGTTTATTAAAAGGTTTTTGTAATAGTTGCCTCAAAAATAAATATTCTGTCATTAATTACTTGAGGTGATCCATAGCTGTGTACATTACTTTGTTCTGATATACACAGAGAAAGATATTCAAAACAATGGTCGAAACTTAATGTTTCTTTAACCCCATTAGCTACCATAGTAGGATAAAAACCTTTATTTTTGGTGATGTTGAACATATAATGAGATATTTTTAAGAATGTTGGACAGCAAAAGATCTGAAGCACTTTTACTACCATTGTTATTTTTTCTACTCTGAAAGTCAATGGGGTTCAAGAACCGTTTCAAACCATTAAACCAAATATCTTTCTCTGTGTTCATTAGGAATAAGTCATTTATACTGATCTGGAACATCTAGAGTTTGAGTAATTCATAACAGAATTTTCATTCAACTATTATTTCAAATGTGCCTTCAAGTATTACAGAGAGAGTACAATGTCAAAACCTAAACAATTCTAGTCTTGCCGTTCATTTGAAAGATATAATGTATGGACACAGTATAGCTATCTTGTGCTTTTAAATGTAACCAGGTTAGTGTGTATGCCGTCTTTATTGAAAAACACACACTGGATAGAATGTTTTTCTCATTATATTTCCTTTACAAAAACTATAACCACAATTTGTTTCGTTGTAATTGTATAGAAGTCTTTCTCTCTCTTTATCTTTGTCTTTGCTCACTACCCCCACTTTAACATTCCCTGATGTCATCATAAGGGTTTTGGAGTTTGATATCATAAACAAATTATGTCAATTGAACAATTGAAGAACACCTCCATGTTATTTAAGTCTCTTTATATTAAATGTAATGATTCGCTCAAAACTTAAAATCTGTTGTTGTTTACTCACTCTTAATGACTTTTGTTTGTGGATCACAACAGGATGAAGTTAAGCAAAATACGTCTCTTCCTATTAACTTAGTTGTACATACAACATGCTTTACATAACGCACACATGATTGAAGTGAGTGAGTAAATTGGGACAGAATTTAGATATCTGGGGATGCTGTCAACTATTCATGCATTCTATCCTTTGTTCAGAATAGCTTAACAGTATAAAGGTGACGGACTCACGAAAAGAAGAAAATAGCTTTCAAAGCTGAAATACAGTTAACATGTCACAGCGTCTAAATGCGATGTCATGCAGTGAAATGAGGAAAGATGCTGGCAGCGTTTGACATTATTCTGTGATTCTGAGAGCCAATGCTTCAGCCTAGTGTTGCGGCCCAGCAAAGTTTCTAACTAGAGATAAGAGGAGAGAATGAAGGATGAGCAAAAGCAGAGTGTGCGGACGGTCACACCACTCCAGAGAAAGGGCAATTAAAGACAGACTTCCCTTCATCCCCTGCTCCCCAGGGCACCAATTAGAAGCGGCAGGGAATGAGGCACAACACTCATCCACCACATCGCCGTGGCGATGGCAAACACTAACAAGAGGAAGAAATTATGGGATATGAAACAGGAGAGATATTATGTGCTCCCCCCACCGTACAAAGTTTGTCAAGAATTTCCCCGCTCTCTATTTCTCTCCATCTCTGTCTTTAATGGCTTTGTAGACCATGACAAATGCTCCGGCATTAGAAATTTCACATCTGGCCAGAGAAGGAAATGTACAAGGCCGAGGGGAGTCGGTGGCGACCAAACATTACCTTCATTCTAACCCATGTCTTATTCAGGCAACATGAATGCTTACACATAAATTAAAAACTTGCATCAGAACAAAGTAGGGTGTCGTTTTAGATATCCCGGGATCAAAGAGGGTTTAACAATTCACGTAGAATTAAAGATTTGTTCATTATGAGAAACTTTATTATGTTTCACAAACTGACAAGACTGTTCATTTTTGTGTATGCTTTTTTCTATAAGAATAATTTGATTATCATACACATTTAAATAAATATGAATTGCAGCTTTTATTAAGTGAGTATGTGTGTTTTTCATCAGGAGGAGGACACCGAGGAGGAACCTAAACTGAAGTACGAGCGGCTGACCAATGGCGTGACAGAGATCCTTCAGAAGGATGCAGCCAGCTGTATGACGGTTCATGACAAGGTGCTGAAATGTTATTTTGTATTCATTAAATACAACAAGGGCAAGACATATAGCATGATGTGTATGAATATGTTGTGTGTTTTAAAACGTTTCCATGGAAAATAAGCAAAAATGTGTTTGCTGTAGCATAAGTAATATTTATAAAAATAACAACAAAATAGGCATAAATAATAATAATAATAACAACAGTAATTCAGTTATTAATATTATTATCACTATTATTATTGATCATAAGTAATAATAATACTAATTAATAAATTATACACATGTCACTTGTATTTGATGTGCCATGTACATTTAAAACATAAAACAAAGCACATTTTTTAGAATCATCTGAATTTCTCAAACTCTGATTTGTAGATTCTACATATTTTAAATGCTAGCTTTTTCTAAGACTTATTAAAAAAACTCTCTGGGAATTAAAGTTTCCCTTAAATTTTGAGGTTGAATTTCATATTTTATTATTTGTTTATCACATTCCACATTTAAATCATTTTTCTCTTTGGAAAATGTCTTCTTACATGTGTTGTAACTTCACAGATTGTTTAATCTGTACTCTAACACAGTATTGTTTACCATTTGACCAGACATTCTCACAGAAACACAAGTCATCAACCTTTTACTGATTTCCTTTTCATTTCCTCTTCTTTTAGCTTTCGGTGTCTTTTTCTCCTGTCCCCTTTCAGTTTTTTCCCCGTCTTGATATTTTTGTTGGTGGAACGTTGTACGTGGGCTGGTAAATCGTCATGGCAGCTGGTTCACTCATGCACGGACGCTATGGAGGAGTAGTCATACCTAGTTATGTCTCCTCGCCTGATGTTTTATTAACCGCTATTGATTTTTATACCCCCCCACTATTTCTGCTTTTCCCCATGGGACTTCCTCCTCCCTTCCGCTTTTCCAAAAAAGGCCAGCTTGCAAGAGAGGGAAAGACGATCAAAAGCTGAATTTCAAATGAGAATCTTGTTTTAAATTCATTTATTTACCTTTACGTTATTTCTTTCTGTTTTTTTACGCAATCTTTCAGTGCGTGTGATATGCAGTACATTCTGCCACCTAGACGCGTGCTTACATGCTCAAACCACTGCCTCATAATGCCTCATAATATAAGTGCCAGGGATCCAAATTTCATTTCAGCAATTTCATTTTGATAAATCCCTTTAAGAGCCACTGAGGCTGGTGAGGCCACCTCTTTTATTTATTTATTTGGGGCTGATTTTATTTGGGCAGATTGCAGGGGTTCTGTTGGACATGCTCGACTGTGCCTGTAAATATAAGCATTTCATTATAGACTGCAGTGAAGCATGGGGCAGTACTGTGTGCTGCGACAGGGCGAGCTCTGTACACATATAAACAGGTGTGTGTGTTTGAACATGTGGTAACCGCAGTTCTGAAGATGGGCTCATTCATTTTGTGTTTTAGGGTGTTAAGCTAGATACTTTTCAAAAGAGGGTCCAATATGAAGGTGTGAACCAGGCTCCATAAAGGGATAGTTCGCCTAAAAATAAAAATTGTCCCATCATTTTCATACCCGCGTGTTACTTTAAACCTAAAACATACAAAAAGCTGTTTTAAAAAAATGTTGGTAGCCGATTGTATGAACGCCAAAACAATCAATGTGAATGGGGACCAGCCGCTTTTGGTTAACAACATTTTTCAAAATATCTTCTTTCCTAAAAGGGTTATCTTGTGTAAATTGAAAGTGTTCAATCAAAATGTATTTATTTTATACACCTTATTGTGATATTATGAATTTTAAATTGATAAAGCATAAAATATTTATAAAAGCAAGAGGATATAACCTGTTTATCCTCTGAAACAACATTAGATGCGTTAGTGTTTGTCCTCTTAATTACATTTTGCGAGCATGCTTATGGATTACACGAGGTTTTCTTATTTGAAAATAAATTACATATTTACATTTTGTCATTTAGCTGACGCTTTTATCCAAAGCGACTTACAAATGAGGTCTACAAAACAAGCATATACAACAGGTAACAGAGCAAACTTAAGCTAAATTGATGCCAGTCCTACCAAGAATAATGCAACATACTGACCAAGTGCTAAGGGAAAAAGGTTTTTTTTGTTTCTGTTTTTTTTATAAATATATTCTATTTAGAGAATTATGATTGTTTGCATATTAATGAATACCTGCAAAGACTTTAACAAACTTATAATAAAAGCCAGAGTGATTTGCTTTGTAATAAAAATGTATAACAATATATATTGTATATATAACATATAATTTAATTTTAGATTACTCAAATGTATTTTATTCTATTGGTGTTGATGTGAATTCACCTGATAATGGCAAATGTTTTCCTACGTTAAACCCTAAAATGTAATTGCATTAGTGTGACAGGCGAAGTGTTTCACTGCCGTGTGGAGTAGAGAAGTGTGACCTGTGGTGCATATATTATGTTGAAGCGTTTTGATATGTCGAGGAAAAAACGCTATTTCACACTGGGGCGCCCTGATAAATAGGCTTTTCTGTCCTCCAGCAATTTCACACTTTTTGCCCTCGAGGGGACCGGCCGAAACCACACACACAAACACACACCGGCATACACGCACAAACACTGAGGCTTCACAGCCATGCCTGGTAAAACTCATTTTTAATACCTTCACCACAGCTTTTAAGTCTGTATAAGTGCCGGATGTCCCGTGGTTTTGACTTGTATGGCTCACATGTTTGTGTTCCTTGTTGCTTGCAGTTCCTGGCTCTTGGGACACATTTTGGGAAGGTTTACCTGCTGGACATCCAAGGAAATGTTACACAGAAGTTTGAAATTGTAAGTCTAAAATCCTCTTAAGCATATTTTTATGCATTCATTTATATTTAAAACTTTGACTTTTTACAATGAAATTTTGATTACAAAAACTAAATACAAAAAAAGCAATGCTCTAAAATAAAGAGCTATAAAACCGAATAGTAAACCCCTTAGAAAAGATTTATCATAGAGCTATGGCAATTGTTTTGGCAATATAATATATAGAATATTCTTTTGGACTTATTGCTTTAAGAAGTTAGCGTTTAGCTTACATAATTCTTTTGTAAAATTTTTATGAGTGTTCCAGCTCAGTTTTTGTGACCCGGTTTCAATAATTTAATTTATTAAGATTTAATTAAATCTAGAATATTCTAAAACTAAGATATTAGTATATTTTATCTGTTTAATTTATTAAGTTTAAGTTTAATCTAGAATGTTCAGCAGTGTAGTTAAAGAATGTCTGTATTTAAATTGTGTTATCGTAATAGTGAATTTAGAATGATATTGTATTTAAGCTGGGTTCTTTACACCCCTAATGTCTAAAAGAGTAACAGTGACTCTCCCTGTATATTTTTATTTGGTAATTTGCATTCAACATAATGTATACACAACTTTAAATTATTCCTAAGTTAGGTCATGAAAAAAATTATTTTATTAAATATCGTGAAAAATAAACTCTCTTATCACTTATTTAGCCACTCGTCATTTTAAGCCTGTATGAGTTTTCTTCTCTAGAACACAAAAGAACATATTTTGAAGAATGTTGGTAGCCATTGGTAATCCATTGTATTGAAACAGAACCAATGCAAGTGAATGGGTGCCAGTCACCAACATTCAACATTGCTCCTATGTGTTTTTTCTATATTGCATAATAATGTGACTTCTCTGAATGTTATTTATCTTTCGCTCCCTCATTTTTTAATTGTTTCCCATAGAGCCCAGTGAAGATAAACCAGATTAGTTTGGATGACAGTGGTGAGCATGTTGGCATCTGCTCTGAAGATGGCCGGGTAAGAAATGTTTGCCATACAATACCATCTTAACTTGGATGCCTTTAGTAACAGCGTCAATGCATTTGTGTTCCTCTTAAAGCATCTAGTTTAAAGGAACTCTTCTTCTCCTGTGCGGTTCTTGTGATTTCAATCGCTCTTTTTAATCTATCTGCTCATTGATCACAAGCTGGCTGTTATCAGCCCACCGAGGTTAATCATCAGCACCACGTCTGGCTTTGTCAGGCTGATCTGTGCTGCGATAGCCAATGTAAAACGCCAGATCTTTCTTGGTCCCAAAACCTACACCAATTAAAATCAATGTTAGGACCATTGTCCACTCCCGCGTTCTGTTAATTCCTGCCCTGTTTACCTGCTGTCGGTGTTACCTGTCAGAATATGACACGTTTCTTAGGAGGAAGAGCCTTTGAGGTGTTCTAAGCGTCATTTCTTCCATAATTGAAGAGTTCAAGATGTCGGGAAACACATTATACGCCTCAACAAGTGGAACACTGACAAGTAGTACACTTAAGTTTTTCATGATTTCTTTTTTTTAAATATTTATCCTTTCTCTGTCTTGATCTTGAATATAAGATTTTACAATAGTTTTGCTAGTTTGGATTGCACTCGCAGACAGGTTGAGGTGAAATGTATTACAGTTTGTTTGTAGCCGTCGGGAACTAACGCACAGCTAAAAATGAAGTCTTCAGGCATAAAGACTCACAAGGGCAGGAAAAGTTGACCTTTCCTCTAATTGGTAGTTTGGTAGATGGTGAACTCGCTCACAGGATAGCCTGATGCTTTGCTCTGCTCATCCGCCATCACGAAATGCATCTTCAGCCTGCTATGATTTTTCCTTTACAGACATTTCAGTTTATCGCCTCTTTCTCAACTTTCTCATTTCTCTGTCTTTTTTTCCGCAGGTGCAAGTGTTCGGCTTGTACACAAGGGAGGGCTTCCACGAAAACTTTGACTGTCCGATCAAGGTAACTTATTGCTGTTAATTTTGCCATGTTTTTCAACCTGAAAGGAAACCGCCTTTGATTTCGATTTCCTGTCAGTACAGGCATTGATAATTCTCAAAAACAATGTAATTTCAGCGTGCTGCTGGTCTTAATTGATTTCTCTGGGGCATTTTATATCATGCATGAACTGCTTTTTTGTCAAGCATGAGAGATGTCACCTAACGACGAATTAAAAAGAGCTAGCGCTGTCATCTGCTTATATCAATACTTTTGTGTATTAGACGCTGCAGATCAATTCTTTTACTTTCCTGGTTTCAAAGAAATGTATTGAGCCGGTTTTTAGACTGGATGAGGTTAAACTCACTCGGAGGGTTTAAGAATTGGTGTAGTGGATATTGGTTTTACCGCACATATCTGAACCATCTCCTGTTTGAATCCCAGGTTGTGGCTTTGCACCCTCAGTTCAGCAAGTCCAACAATAAACAGTTTGTGACTGGAGGAAATAAGGTAGGTGGGCTATTCTTTGAATAAAATCATTTCGAAATCTTGAATAAAGTATCTTTTTTTTGACAATGATAAATACCCTTCATCAATGGTTTGAATAATGTAATAAACCTCTCTAAACTTTTTTAAAAAGATGAAAAGCGGCACTCCACGCTCAAAGACCCAAGCTATATTTTATTGTTGCTTTTTGTCAAGAGCATCTTGAGATTTCAGCACTGAGGGTTAAGCTAAATTATTAGAATGGGATCATTTTTGTTGTGTTGAGTGCCTTGTACAGCGGTTCCTCGAGCTGGAGATGTTTGGCATGAAACGCTCTTACCGCATTGGCCTTACACCAGGGTCAACACGAGGAAAAGAGAGAGTGGTCCATTTTCTCAAAAGTGTTGTTCACCAAAGAGATGTTGTCTCTTCTTGCGCAATAAATAACTGTCATTACATAGAGTGCCATAGACGACATGTAGAACACTCTTCGGCTTATGGACTAAACAAATGCACGTTCATTTTTCAGAAGACAAAAATGCTACCGACCCAAGTCTCCGATAGTTTCTTGACCACGTTGAAAGCACTTTAAAGAAGTTGATTTGTTTGGTTACGCCGGTCTTCTTTTGAACTCGAATGACTGGAAAAATCTTCAGGTAAAACTTGAATGCATTACACTCAGATTTAAATAAAGCAACTGGTATTTGTGAAGTTTGGAAGAGCGATCCGAGTCATTTTTATTCCTCCACACGATTGATTTTCGTAAAACGACTTGGCGGCGTAACGTCATTGTGTTTATCAGAAGCAATTAACGGCATCTATTGTCCGCCACAGTGACCAAGTTCCTGCATTTTCTTTCCACTTCTGCTCGTTTCCTTCGCTCTCCCTGGCTTAAGGTCCCTATAATGCGGCCCTGCCATGAAAATCAATACAGCTTCCACTGAAGACGCATCTTGTCAAAGGCAATTCAATTCCGTCTGCTCGGCTCTTGGGGTGTCAACTTCTATTCCTGCGCTGTGATCTGTTAACACAGGCAAAAGTGTGGAACTGAGGCGACATTGAACCGTCTTTTATTTCGGGTCGAGTAATTGTGTATGGCGTTTTTGATTCAAGGTTATTCGTCCAGTGTTCTGCTTTCTGTGCATTATTATCATTCAACCACTGAGAATGTTGTGTTTGTGATGTCATAGAAAAGATTAATTTCTAAATGTCGTCTTATTGAAAGTTAATAGTCAATAGATACTCTTCTTCATCTTAAGGCGGCCATGTGTATTTTTCTACATATACGTTACGTTATTCTTTAGAGTGGCTCATATAGTGCCATTGTGGAAATGCTGCCTTTAGAAAATGGTTTGACTCTCTAAAGGTTTGACCTTTTTCTAAAACAGTGGGCAAGCTAGAGAGTACACTTACTGGACATTTATACAACTCAAACCTTGAACAATCAGCACTCAAGGTTTTAGAATCACTTTTAAGGAATATTGCAATTTCACATTCATTGTTAAGGAATAATGAAAAGAGATCAGCATTGAAATATTCTTGTGTTTGACTGCCCTCTGCTGTTATCTTACAGTCATAACTTGTGTTTCTGGATGTTTTGATGTATGTTTGGTATTAGGTCTATAAGGAGCTAATAATTTTATATGTTTTATTTCTATCGTGCAGCTGTTGCTTTATGAGAGGAACTGGCTGAACCGCTGGAAGACCTCTGTTCTGCATGAAGGAGAGGGCAACATCACTAATGTGAAATGGAGAGCAAACCTCATCGCGTGGGCAAACAATCTTGTACGAAAAAACACATCCAACGTCAATTGGATTTTGTTCATTTTATAAGCATTGGGGTTATTTGCGGCTGTTAAAAGGAAAACGCTTTGAAAAAGTGATAGGTCATCCTAAAATGAAACTTCTGTCAAATTTGGTCTCCTTTGTCACATGGTCAAATGCCTTGTCGTTTCTTTCTTTCTTTCTTTCTGCAGAACACAAAGGAAGATATTTTGATGAACACAGGGAACTGGCACCCATTTACTGACATTGGTTTTGTGTTCATACAATAGAAGTGAAAAGGGTGCCACTGTTGTCCGGAAATTAACTTTCTTCTAAATATCTTCTTCATGTTCTGCATAAGAAAGAAAGTCATACGAGTTTGAAATCAGATCAGAAGTGAATCAGTAGTGTTTAGACATACCAAAACCTTATTTTCTTATATGAGGCACATCTTTAATATGGTATTTTCAAATCTCCATTGGTGAATTGATTGATGTTTCACACATGCCAGGGTGTGAAAATCTACGACATCAGCACTAAACAGCGCATCACTAATGTGTTGCGGGACAACACCAGTCTGAGGCCGGATATGTACCCCTGCAGTCTGTGTTGGAAGGACAACACTACTCTGATCATCGGCTGGGGCTCTTCTGTTAAGGTGTGCAAATGATTTCCTTTTGCTTCAGCGTGCCTCCTTATCTTATACCGCTCACTTTTAAAACTGAAGTCGATTTGTTGTGTCTCAGATGTGTGTTGTAAAAGAGCGTGACCCCACTGAGATGAGAGATCTACCCAGTCGCTACGTTGAGATTGGTATTATTACATCCTGAAAGTTATTCACAGTTATTGCTTGCTGTAGTTTTACTATTTTCTTTGTTTGATCGGATTTCTTTTAGTTTCGGCATTTGACACGGAGTTCTTCATCAGTGGACTGGCACCTCTAGCAGATCAGCTGGTCACTCTCTACTATGTTAAAGAGAACTCAGATCACATGGTACAACACATTTTTATATTTGATGACACCATTGATCATTTAACCATCTTATTTAAATTTGTGTTACGTCCTAGAAGTTCTATTTGGGTATAATTTTGTATGGTTGAAAGCATGTCATTGAACTGTGACAGGAGGAGGAGTTCAGGACACGGCCACGTTTAGACATCATTCAGCCGTTACCAGAAGGTTGTGAGGAGATCTCATCCGATGCTCTTACTGTACGCAACTTCCAGGAAAACCAATGCAGGGACTACAGACTCGGTAGGACAACAAAGTACAAAATAAAGTGTAGATAGTACAATGTTTTGGAAGGGGAAATTTCCAAACCTGAATAAATGTAGTTGTTCTGTTGAGGATATTTGGAAGAATGTGAGAAATCTTTGGGACATCTTTGACTACTACTGCCATTCCTGTGGCTCAGTTGTTAGAGCATGGTGCTTTTAACTCCAGAGAAAGTTGTGGGACATAATAAAATGGTTAGTTAAAGTTCCCCAAAACAGCTTTACCAAAAATTATCAGAACACAATGATCCAATCATTTTTCTTACTTTGGAGCTCAATGAAGAGATCTCAGTTGGTAACATTCTTCTAAATATCTTTCTTTGTGTTCAACAGAACAAAGAAATATATACTGTTTGTGTAAGGTTGCATAATTCCTGATAGAAATTTTATTTTTTGTAAACTATCTCCCAATAACCCAGCGGATTGACTCAAGGTGTTTAAAAATATTCACGGCTGTGTTTTCAGAACACTCGGAGGGAGAACCTCTTTTCTACATCATCAGCCCTAAAGACATCGTAGTGGCCAAAGAAAGAGACCAAGACGATCACATTGACTGGCTTCTGGAGAAGAAAAAATATGAGGTTGATTTCTAAAAAAAATTACATTTAGAAATTCATCAGTCTGAAGATCTTTAATATAGTGAATAAATTGAATGTTGTTTCAGGAGGCGCTCATGGCTGCAGAGATCAGCTTTAAAAACATCAAACGTCATGATGTTCAGGTAAAAACAAATGTTTCTTTATAAAGAAGCGTCATTTAGTTTGAAGTTCTGAGATTTGATCCTGGAATTACGGTGTTTCTGTGTTGTGTAAATAGAAAATTGGAATGTCATACATCAATCATCTTGTGGAGAGAGGAGATTATGATGCAGCCGCCAGGTACAGAATGAGAAAATGTTTATTGTTGTTCATAACATATAATATGAATCCATATACAATTCTCTACACCTTTTTCAACACACTCGGTAAACTTGTATTTTTGTTTCTTGGTTCTTTTACAGAAAATGTCAAAAAGTGTTGGGGAAGAATATGGATCTCTGGGAGAATGAGGTGTACAGATTTAAAACCATTGGCCATTTGAAGGTAATTGTTTCTGACATTTATTTCTTTCAGATTTACATACCAATACCATAAATGAACCCTCACTTTGGATGATGAATTTGGCATGAACACGTAAATGTAAACCTTTCTTTCCGCACAAACACTTTCTTCTCTTTAGGCCATCAGTCGCTACTTACCAAGAGGAGACCTGCGACTCCGGCCCGCCATTTATGAGATGATCCTACATGAATTCCTCAAGACTGACTATGAGGTTTATGTTTTTCCATAAAAAATCTTTCTAATGTGTATCATTTGTGCAGCTGGAAACATACAAAGCCTACATAGAACTCTATGCAGAAGTCTTAGGCATGTCAGTATTTCATTAGTTCAATGGATTAAGTCATTATATACAGTCATGTGTCATTGGAAAATATGAGTTTGCATTTCTAAACATTTATTTTGTCAATATTTGTAATGATCCAGTGAGATTTTTATCATGCAGAACAGGCTCACAGTACTGTAACTTTGCAGGTAGACATCTTGAAGCGTCTTAAAGACATTAACACAGGTTACTGGATTCAGTCTTTTATTATGTAACAATAGAGGATGTAATCAGATCTCCGGCTATTGTCACACAAACCTCTCGCTGGATTATTAAAAATAATGCTTAATACAATTTTTAGGAATATATGCTCATATTTTTCAATTACTTACATGAAAATAACTGACTTATAAACATTTATTGAGGTTTAAATGCTGACGTGCTGCACAGTGCCATATATGGCGAAAGGAAGATTGAAGGTCATGTTTTTTCACACAGGGTTTCGCCACATTGATTCGTGAGTGGCCTGGTGAACTGTATAACAACATGGCTATAGTTCAGGCTGTGAATGAACACCTGAAGAAAGACTCCAGTAACCGCACACTTCTCACAACACTGGCTGAACTGTAAGCAGGACTTCACCTTCTTTCAAACATCTTAACTTCTCAGACTCAAGGTTCACTTTTTCGTTAATAGATACACGTATGACCAACGTTACGACCGCGCTCTGGAGATCTATCTGAGACTCAGACACAAAGATGTTTACCAGCTCATTCACAAACACAACCTCTTCTCCTCCATCAACGACAAGATCGTCCTGCTCATGGATTTCGACAAAGAGGTCAGATAGTTTTTTTCTCTCTTCGCCCTTATCATGCTCTGGGACTTTTGTTACAATTTAAAAGAAACTTATATCAAATGTCAGACGTCAAGTTCAAAATGTTATAGATGAAAGTTATTATAGATGGCTTTCAGAAATTGATTTATAGTCTGAGATCTCTCTGAAGGATATGTCTGGTGTGTTTTTTTCTAGAAAGCTGTTGACATGCTGCTGGATAATGATGATAAAATATCGGTGAGTTCACATCGCTGGCCTCTGTCTTCTGATTAAACCTTCACGAACACGCTTTATTGAATATCCGTGTCTCTCTACCTTAGATGGACAAAGTAGTGGATGAGTTAAAAGACAGACCAGAACTCTTGCATGTGGTGAGGAAATGCATCTTCTCTCAACTAAGCATGTTCCTAATGCAGATGGGATATGGTCTCTTGTTCAAAAGTCAGAATGTTTTGTCGTGTTTTCTTTCAGTATCTACACAAGCTGTTTAAGCGCGACCATCATAAAGGTCAGAAGTATCATGAGAGACAGATCAGTCTGTATGCAGAGTTTGATCGACCCAACCTACTGCCGTTCCTCAGAGAGAGCATGCACTGTCCACTAGAGAAGGTCTGAGAAACATTTACCTGTCACATGACTTTATCTGTTTGGTTCAGTAAGTTCTTTAGTTATTTTATGTTTTAACGGTATAATTTTAGAGTTCTTAAGATACAGGACACACGTGATGTAACATATTATAATGTAACATATTATAAAAACAGTATTTACACCACTTGATCACTTATGCATTCATAAAGACATTTTAGATAAATAATAAACTCTAAAATTATGAAATATAACAAATGGAAATATGGGAAATTAATTTTATAATTAATAAATTAAAGGTAAGTATTGTCATGAGAAAACATGTATGTTTGCTTATTTTTCTTTTTCTCTATCAAACCAATTTTAGAGATGTAATTATACATCTTCAGATCAAACGTTTATTAAAATTGTTTCACAAGTGTCCCAAAACTTGTAGTGTATGTATAAAACCATTGTTAGTGGCATTTTCAATCTCACATACATGCCCTTTTATAAAGTATTTACACAAACCCCATCAGGTGCTTTGTTTTGTTGTTCTGTTCAGGCTTTGGAAATCTGTCAGCAGAGGCACTTTGTAGAAGAGACTGTCTTCCTGCTCAGTGAGTTTTTTTATCATTCATCTGTGAATTTCTATCATAGATTGGTCTTATTGGCATAGTTAACGCAAAATGAAAACTTGTGAATGTTTTTGTACACAGAGAAAGATGTTCAGACAAATGCTTGAAACCAAACAGTTTTTGGAACTCATTGACTGCCAAACAAAAATGCTTGTCAAAATTACCCAAGAACTGCTTGGTTAAAAGCATTCTTCCAAATATCTTTCTCTGTGCACATCAGAATTATACTTTAAAAATTAAAGGGGAACTTAAAACAGAACACAAAAGAGTTTGTACATCAAATTCAACAACATTCACAGAGATGAGAATAAATCTCAACCATAAACTACAATGATGATTGTTGTAGTAGCTGCATGATTATGTTTCTTATTGTTTTTGCTCAGGCCGTATGGGAAACTGCAGACGTGCGCTACAGATGATCATGGAGGAGCTGGGAGATGTAGACAAGGCCATTGAGTTTGCCAAAGAGCAGGATGATCGAGAACTCTGGGAGGATCTCATCTCTTACTCTATAGACAAACCACGTAAGAAATTTCAATCTGTTGTGTTCACAACAGCACCACTGTAGTTACTTATTCTTCAAAACACAATTTAGGAATGCGTTTTAGTAACCTACTATTTTAATAATGTCTCTTGCAATCCAGCATTTATAACAGGCCTCCTGAATAACATCGGTACACACGTGGATCCCATTCTGCTCATTCACCGGATTAAAGAAGGAATGGAGATTCCCAATCTCAGAGATTCGCTAGTCAAGATCCTACAGGATTATAATCTACAGGCGAGTTGAACTTAATCAGGACATTGTGAAATAATATTTGTTTGAAACATCTCTTGATATCCCCGCAGATCTTGCTGAGAGAGGGTTGTAAGAAGATTCTTGTGGCAGATTCTCTGTCTCTCCTGCAGAGGATGCACAGGACACAAAAGAGAGGAGTGCGGGTGGACGGTAATACAATTTAATCTTCCTAAAGTTGTGTTTTTAAAGCTACAAATTCTTAAATGCTTTCTTTTTTCATAGAGGAAAATATCTGTGAATCTTGCCACACTCCTATTCTACCATCAGGTACATTTTGATTTCCATTCATTTGTTTGAATGCTCAATGCTACCTGTAAACACATTCCATGATGTGAGATGTATGTTAAAGTATGTGTGACGCTTGTTTCAGATACAGCCCAAGTGTTCAGTGTGGTGGTTTTTCACTGCAGACATATGTTCCATAAGGAGTGCCTCCCATCCCCAGGAACTGTAAGTCTTCTGTCTAGCCCTGTCTTGTTGCTTTTGTTAACCCACATTAAAAATGTAACTAGTTGCTTTAACGACAAAAAATATTACGAGTAAAGTCAGTATAAATAAATTTTAATCGCTGACAGCTATGTGTTTTACATCTCTGTCTTGCAGGTTCCAGGAATGCAGTATTGTAACATCTGTAGTGCGAAGCGTAGAGGACCAGGAAGCGGCATACTAGACATGAAGAAATGATCATTCCTCTTGATAAATTTAATATTAATACAACTCTGGGTTAAAAATCACAATACATGGATATGTGCTTCAGCTTTCTCATGCTAATGCAAGTCTTGTATTAAATGCTAAACTTGGCTCTGTATTTAGTGATAAACTTTGCTCCGTGAAAACTAAACTTAAAATATTATCTAAATAAAGCTTATAACAAACCCATCAAAACATCCATACAATTTTCTTTTAAAATGCTATCCCTCCATGATACTCTCTTGTCTTTTTCTGTGTTGTCTATTGTTATTAGTCTTGGCTTTGTACATAACCAAGATGAACACAGAATCTTTTATAACCAAATGAAATGTAATAGCAACAAACTCTTAGTTTACTTAGAAAACATCACTGATGTTCGAGGGATAGGCCCCCAAAAGTAAAATTCTGTCATGATTCACTTCCTCTTTAGTTGTTCCAAATCTGTACACGTTTCTTTTTGATTCTGGACCCCGTTGACCACCATGGAAAGAGAAATTAAAATGGCAGTCAAAATAACTACAGAGCTACAATGTTGGTCAATGGTGTCCAAGTTGCGTTTAGTGACGAGCATTCTTCCAAATATCTTTGTGTTCAGATTTGCAACAACTTCAAGGTGGGTAAATGACGAGAGAATTCTTTTTTGAGTGAACTATCCTTTAAAAACTTTGATATGTAAATAAGAGACTATTATAGCTCTATAACTATAGTAAAGCACATGTGAAATAGTGTTTCCATCTGTTGTGATGCTCAAACCAATGTCAGTGTGAATACACAAGACGACAGCAACATCTAGAGGTCAAGATAAGAAAACAGATCCAAACAGAAACTGTGATATGAGATTAGAAAGGTTAAGCTTTAATGGTTTGCCAATCATGATGGAATCAAATAAAATGAGGAGCGGACTGGGACAGGAACAGGGAGCGAGGGGTTCAAAGGGACATTGTTAAAGAAGATCTAATACTCGCAATGTTTCACCAAACTACAGTTAACAACTACATCCTTACAGAGGGATTCCAAAGTCGTTTTTACTCCTCAAGAGCGGTGAAATTGAAATACAAGCAGGCATTTGCCCAAAACACAACCAGGAAGTGTCTTCCGGAACGATATTTGAACACATTCTCGTAATATATCTCTCTCTGTCTCCCATCACTTCCATTTCTGCTTTTATAGTAAGGTCACTTTAAATAGTAAATTTGAAGACAAAGCCGTTCCTGTCCCATCGACAGATCTTTCACAAAGGCCCGAAGCAAGAAACAAAACGATCATGGTGAAACACAGAATGCTTTTTATGTGACCCGACTTTTTGGCCAATCAGAACTCAGGACCTAGTCGACGTGGTAACCACAGATATGGAACAGAGGTAGTCCCCCCTCTCTAGTGCCCAAACCCAAAACTCCTTGCTTTTGCCCAAAACAAAATGAAAAAGTAAATCCAAAGATTTGGGAGCTATACTGATGTAGCGAAGAAAAAGAACATCGACGGCAGTTTTTTTTTTATTTCTAACCCAAACTCCATCATCAAAGTGACTTCTCTCATTTTGAAGAGGTGGTTGATGTCCAGTGGCTCTGCCAGCCAACCAACCCCGTGAGGAAGCCGTAATAAACGCTTGTTGCCTTGTTCGTTTGATGCAGTGTCGTTCGTCGTGGTGTTTTGTGTCGTATAAAGCAGATTTTACATTTCAGTCAGTTCCTGTAGCTGCAGCCTGTTTGAATGCTGTTGATAAGGGAAGCCTTTAATCAGCCATGTGTTTGTGTCAATGAGATTTCCAATTATATAAATGGGTGTGGGGTGGGATTCGTGTGTGTGTGTGTGTGTGTGTGTGTGTGTGTGTATGTGTGTGTTTATGGGCACAGGTATCTCCAGCTCGGTCAGGACTGCATTAGACAGCTGCAGGTCATCTTTTCCCCCTGCGAGGCTTGCTTTACCATGGCAGTAGGCTTAGGGGGGCAGGGGGGATGATGGCTTTTATTTGTCCCCCAGGATGGCGTACTGGTTATCTAACTGTAGTTGCTGCGTGGATCCAGGGCCTTCTCCTTCTCTGACTCGGCTCTTGTGCTTGACCACCTCGAAAGTCTTCTCAATCTCTCGGTCCCTAAAACAAAACAAAAGATTCTCGGTGATGTGCTCCAAACATTTCGCTGTAATGCTTTCTCAAACAATGTACGGATGTAAAAGTGTAACGTTTAAAGGGATAGTTCACACTCAAAATTTGAAACTACGATTGTTTACATACCCTCTTGTCAATGTAAACCTGTTGGAATTCCTTTCTTCGACAAAACACAACTGCAGATATTTAGAAGAATGTTGATAACTGGCATCCACTCACTTTCATTAGTTTTGTGTCCATACAATGGAAGTGAAAGTGTGACATTGCTACTCAGTTATCAACCTTTTTCAAGAGATCTTTTTGTCATATACTTTTGAAATACAAGGGGGTGAGTAAATAACTCGATTGTCATTTTTTGGTTGAACTATTTCTTTAGCTATCTAGACACTTACATTAAGGACATTACATTATTAACATTTATTAAACAAGTTTTAGACAATGTCACAAAAGTCTCAAGACAACCTGTTGGAATTATAGTTTTATGGTTCCTGTCTCCAAGGCATTCATGAGTTGAGATACAAAGGTAAAAGGTGTAATTACAGTAAAGAATAGTGTTGTGGTCAAGACCACCTAGACCAAGACCAGAGGGTGTCAAAACCGAGACGAGACCAAGACTTTGAGGGGATGAGACCAAGATGAGACCAATACCAAGGCAGGCCAGTCAAGACCAAGACCAGCGCAAAACACTGAAACATCATAATAACATAATAATAGAAGAAACTTGGGAGTTTTATTTTACAGAAACTTATGTGTACAATGATTTATGATCCATGTTTTATCACCCACCTACTGTAACATGTTAAGTTTTGTAATATATTAAAACTATTTTAACATTTTTAAATTTAACCCAATCACATGACTGATGTTAACACATATATACTTAAATCCACCAACAATTTAGATTAAATCCCAAAGTTGTGGTCTTGAACGGTTGGGAAATAAAATCCAGAGACAATAAAGTCTCGAAACCAAGACAAGACAAGACCATCAAAAATGGTCTTGAGACCGGTGTCCAGTTCTACAACACTGAATCAGGAAGGTTGGAAACCGGAACTGTGTTTTATCGTCAGACAAAGGAAGAAACTGCTCTAAGTCTTACTTGCGAGTCTCCACGTGTCTGGCGGTGGAGAGGAGAGATGGGAACTGGGAATCATTGTAGATCTCCGGAGGCCCTTGAGCTGCAACTTTCTTAGTAGTTGTCAACCGAGCTCCTGGAGGACGATACACTCCTGGTGCCTTGGGCTCTGGAACCTCAACTTCCTCCACTAAAAAAAAACAATATTTGCTAGGATCAGAGATATTCTCCACCAAATAACAACATAATCCAAACATATAGTTAGGTAAATACTGACCAGGTGCAGCTGAAGGTGGGCCGCCTGATTTGTTCCAGGGTCCCGAGAATTTATCCCCACTGACCAAAATGATCTCACCATCCTCTCCTACTTCCTCTTTCTCATACTCTTCCTCTTCCTTCTCATCACTGTAAGAGAGAACAGACACACTGTTATGAGCATACAAATCTTTTTTTTTTTAACATTACATCATGCACTGGACAGCAGGAGAACATCCAGAGTCAACAGTTTGAGGATCTTACCTGAACTGCAAAGCCTGAAGCCTGAGTCCACTGTAGTCCACTTCCTTCTGCTCGAATTCCTTCCATTCTTCATCCTCCTGAACATTTAGGAAGAGAAAATGGTTAGTTTCATGATGCTGGTAAACTCTAGAGAACTACAAAACTTAAAGGGATGGTCCCCTCTTAAAAAAATTGATTTATAATTTCTTCGCTCTTGAGTTGTTGTAATGTTTTTGCTCAGCCGGTGTTCATACCATTTACTACCAAAACAAACACTAGAACCCCATAACTGTTTGGGTTCTCACATTTTTCAAAATATCTTCTTCTGGGCTTTGTTTAAAACCGTGAGGGGAAAAATAATAACGAAAGAATTATACTGAACATCTGACCTCTAAAGAAATGTAAATGTGGGAATGGCATCAGTTAAAGATTTCGCTGTTATAGATTTTGTTTAATTCTAAAACCTGTCGTGTGCCAAGCATTCAGGGTCACAAACGTCTGTTTCTGTTCATTATAATAATAATTGATTTTTTATTTGTAGGGAATTTTTTCTATTTTCCCTAAAAATAGAAAAAATTCCCTAAAAATAAAATAATTCACTTCAAATAAAAATAATTGATTAAAAGTAATAATTCCCTAAAAATAGAAATAATTCCCTAAAAATAAAATAATTCACTACAAATAAAAATAATTCATTAAAAGTTATAATTCCATAAAAATAAAATAATTCCCTAAAAATAAAATTAAATCTCTAAAATAATATATTAACTTTACAAAAAGAAATAATTCAGTAAAATTACTAGTACTAGAAATAATATATTTCTAAGTTTATATTAAGAGAAAATATAAAGAGTTTACATTGGTATCTGAACAACTAAATGATGACAGCTGTTTTATAAATATATTTAAAATGTTTGTTAATCTCAATAATTTCATGGTAAACTTGAATTTAATATCTTTTTTTATAATTATTTAAAATCAAACGTTTATTAGAAGAAATAAATAAATGACGCACTTATAAAAGTCCTCACACATGTGACAACATCATATGGTTATATTTACTGAGTGATTATAAAAACACAAGAATTATATTGCGAGATTACATAGTTGAGATAACTGAGACTCCACTGAGACTCCACTGAGACTCCACTGAGACTCCACTGAGACTCCACTGAGACTCCACTGAGCTTACTCTGAGCTTACTCTGAGCTTACTCTGAGCTTACTCTGAGCTTACTCTGAGCTTACTCTGAGCTTACTCTGAGCTTACTCTGAGCTTACTCTGAGCTTACTCTGAGCTTACTCTGAGACTACTCTGAGACTACTCTGAGCTTACTCTGAGACTACTCTGAGACTACTCTGAGACTACTCTGAGACTACTCTGAGACTACTCTGAGACTACTCTGAGACTACTCTGAGACTACTCTGAGACTCCATTGAGGTAACTCTGAGACTCCATTGAGGTAACTCTGAGACTACTCTGAGATAACTCTGAGACTACTCTGAGACTCCATTGAGGTAACTCTGAGACTCCATTGAGGTAACTCTGAGACTACTCTGAGATAACTCTGAGACTAATCTGAGATTACTTACTCTGAGATTACTTACTCTGAGATTACTTACACCGAGATTACTTACACCGAGATTACTTACACCGAGATTACTTACACCGAGATTACTTACACCGAGATTACTTACACCGAGATTACTTACACCGAGATTACTTACACCGAGATTACTTACACCGAGATTACTTACACCGAGATTACTTACACCGAGATTACTTACACCGAGATTACTTACACCGAGATTACTTACACCGAGATTACTCTGAGATCACTCTGAGATCACATTGAGACTACATTGAGACTACATTGATATTACTCAAATTACATCGAGATTACATCGAGATTAGATTGAGATTACATCGAGATTAGATTGAGATTACATCGAGACTACATTGAGATTAGATTACATTGAGATTACTCTGAGGTTACTCTGAGATTACATTGAGATTACATTGAGATTACATTGAGATTAGATTGAGACTACATTGAGACTACATTGAGATTACATTGAGACTACATTGAGACTACATTGAGACTAGATTGAGATTAGATTGAGATTAGATTGAGACTACATTGAGACTACATTGAGATTAGAATGAGATTAGAATGAGATTACATTGAGATTACATTGAGATTACATTGAGATTAGAATGAGACTCCTCTGAGACTCCTCTGAGACTCCTCTGAGACTCCTCTGAGACTCCTCTGAGACTCCTCTGAGACTACTCTGAGACTACTCTGAGACTACTCTGAGACTCCATTGAGGTAACTCTGAGACTCCATTGAGGTAACTCTGAGACTACTCTGAGATAACTCTGAGACTACTCTGAGACTCCATTGAGGTAACTCTGAGACTCCATTGAGGTAACTCTGAGACTACTCTGAGATAACTCTGAGACTAATCTGAGATTACTTACTCTGAGATTACTTACTCTGAGATTACTTACACCGAGATTACTTACACCGAGATTACTTACACCGAGATTACTTACACCGAGATTACTCTGAGATCACTCTGAGATCACATTGAGACTACATTGAGACTACATTGATATTACTCAAATTACATCGAGATTACATCGAGATTAGATTGAGATTACATCGAGATTAGATTGAGATTACATCGAGACTACATTGAGATTAGATTACATTGAGATTACTCTGAGGTTACTCTGAGATTACATTGAGATTACATTGAGATTACATTGAGATTACATTGAGATTAGATTGAGACTACATTGAGATTACATTGAGATTAGATTGAGACTACATTGAGATTAGATTGAGACTACATTGAGATTAGATTGAGACTACATTGATATTAGATTACATTGAGATTACATTGAGATTAGATTACATTGAGATTACATTGAGATTAGATTACATTGAGATTAGATTACATTGAGATTACATTGAGACTACATTGAGATTACATTGAGATTACATTGAGATTACATTGAGATTACTCTGAGACTACATTGAGACTACATTGAGATTAGATTGAGATTACATTGAGATTACATTGAGATTACATTGAGACTACATTGAGATTACATTGAGATTACATTGAGATTACATTGAGATTACATTGAGACTACATTGAGACTACATTGAGACTAGATTGAGACTAGATTGAGATTACATTGAGATTACATTACTCTGAGATTACTCTGAGATTACTCTGAGATTACTCTGAGATTACATTGAGATTACATTGAGATTACATTGAGATTACTCTGAGATTACTCTGAGATTACTCTGAGATTACTCTGAGACTACATTGAGACTACATTGAGACTACTCTGAGATTACTCTGAGATTACTCTGAGATTACTCTGAGATTACTCTGAGATTACTCTGAGATTACTCTGAGATTACTCTGAGATTACATTGAGACTACATTGAGACTACATTGAGATTACATTGAGACTACATTGAGACTACATTGAGACTACATTGAGACTACATTGAGATTACATTGAGACTACATTGAGACTACATTGAGACTACATTGAGATTACATTGAGACTACATTGAGACTACATTGAGATTACATTGAGACTACATTGAGACTACATTGAGACTACATTGAGATTACATTGAGATTACATTGAGACTACATTGAGATTACATTGAGATTAGATTGAGATTAGATTGAGATTACTCTGAGATTACTCTGAGATTACTCTGAGATTACTCTGAGATTACTCTGAGATTACTCTGAGATTACATTGAGATTACTCTGAGATTAGATTGAGATTACTCTGAGATTACTCTGAGATTACTCTGAGATTACATTGAGATTACATTGAGATTACATTGAGACTACATTGAGACTACATTGAGACTAGATTGAGACTAGATTGAGATTAGATTGAGATTAGATTGAGATTACTCTGAGATTACTCTGAGATTACTCTGAGATTACTCTGAGATTACATTGAGATTACATTGAGATTACATTGAGATTACTCTGAGATTACTCTGAGATTACTCTGAGATTACTCTGAGATTACTCTGAGATTACTCTGAGATTACATTGAGACTACATTGAGACTAGATTGAGATTAGATTGAGATTACTCTGAGACTACATTGAGATTACATTGAGACTACATTGAGATTACATTGAGACTACATTGAGATTAGATTGAGATTACTCTGAGATTACTCTGAGATTACTCTGAGATTACTCTGAGATTACATTGAGATTACATTGAGATTACTCTGAGATTACTCTGAGATTACTCTGAGATTACTCTGAGATTACTCTGAGATTACTCTGAGATTACATTGAGACTACATTGAGACTAGATTGAGACTAGATTGAGACTAGATTGAGATTACTCTGAGACTACATTGAGATTACATTGAGACTACATTGAGACTACATTGAGATTACATTGAGATTACATTGAGACTACATTGAGATTACATTGAGATTACTCTGAGATTACTCTGAGATTACTCTGAGATTACTCTGAGATTACATTGAGATTACATTGAGATTACATTGAGACTACATTGAGATTACATTGAGACTACATTGAGATTACATTGAGATTACATTGAGACTACATTGAGATTACATTGAGATTACATTGAGATTACTCTGAGATTACATTGAGATTACATTGAGATTACATTGAGATTACATTGAGACTACATTGAGATTACATTGAGATTACATTGAGACTACATTGAGATTACATTGAGATTACATTGAGACTACATTGAGATTACATTGAGATTACATTGAGATTACATTGAGATTACCTTCTCCATCTGAGCGTCTTGGTTCTCATTCTTCGTGGACTTTTCTTTTTCTTTTTTGTGTTTTTTAAGAGGCATCACGGGTCCTGACGTCATCTGCTCTTTACCTTTGACCTTTTCCTTCTTTTTCTTCTTGTCTCGTTTAGCGAAGAAGTCGTCGAGACTCTTCTCCGCACCGGCCGGAGCGACATCCGCCATCTTCTCTGTAAATGTGTTCAGAGAGAACTAACGAGCTCAACACTGATCTGAGGTTCCTCTCGAACAACACTGAACGTGTGTGAGTGTGTGTCCGTGTGCGTGTGTGTGTGTGTCACAGGTTTGTGTGTTTCATGTGTGCGCTCGTGTTAGCAGCATGACACTCTGACACACTCGCCCAGTGAACCGGATACAGTTGCTTCTGCTGCCCGAGTAACCCGGATGGGGATGCGGAGTGTTGACTGACAGCCTTGGCATCCAATCGCTGAGCGGTCATGTGATCCTTCCGCCAATCAGAGCGCTGATGCAGGATCTTACAGAAGAGATTGTGCAAGTGTTGTGTGAGTCTGTGCTGAGGGTTATATAACACTTTAATGTTCCTTTAATTATATTAAAACTATTATATGAACTTTATATTATATTATTCTACACTTATATTACACACACATGTATTAAAACACTTTAATGTTTCTTTAATTATATTAAAACTATTATATGAACTTTATATTATATTATTCTACACTTATATTACACACACATGTATTAAAACACTTTAATGTTTCTTTAATTATATTAAAACTATTATATGAACTTTATATTATATTATTCTACACTTATATTACACACACACATGTATTAAAACACTTTAATGTTCCTTTAATTATATTAAAACTATTATATGAACTTTATATTATATTATTCTACACTTATATTACACACACATGTATTAAAACACTTTAATGTTTCTTTAATTATATTAAAACTATTATATGAACTTTATATTATATTATTCTACACTTATATTACACACACATGTATTAAAACACTTTAATGTTTCTTTAATTATATTAACACTATTATATGAACTTTATATTATATTATTCTACACTTATATTACACACACATGTATTAAAACACTTTAATGTTTCTTTAATTATATTAAAACTATTATATGAACTTTATATTATATTATTCTACACTTATATTACACACACACATGTATTATAACACTTTAATGTTCCTTTAATTATATTAAAACTATTATATGAACTTTATATTATATTATTCTACACTTATATTACACACACATGTATTAAAACACTTTAATGTTTCTTTAATTATATTAAAACTATTATATGAACTTTATATTATATTATTCTACACTTATATTACACACACATGTATTAAAACACTTTAATGTTTCTTTAATTATATTAAAACTATTATATGAACTTTATATTATATTATTCTACACTTATATTACACACACACATGTATTAAAACACTTTAATGTTCCTTTAATTATATTAAAACTATTATATGAACTTTATATTATATTATTCTACACTTATATTACACACACATGTATTAAAACACTTTAATGTTTCTTTAATTATATTAAAACTATTATATGAACTTTATATTATATTATTCTACACTTATATTACACACACATGTATTAAAACACTTTAATGTTTCTTTAATTATATTAACACTATTATATGAACTTTATATTATATTATTCTACACTTTTATTACACACAAACATGTATTTAAACACTTTAATGTTCCTTTAATTATATTAACACTATTATATGAACTTTATATTATATTATTCTACACTTATATTACACACACATGTAATAAAACACTTTAATGTTCCTTTAATTATATTAAAACTATTATATGAACTTTATATTATATTATTCTACACTTATATTACACACACACATGTATTAAAACACTTTAATGTTCCTTTAATTATATTAAAACTATTATATGAACTTTATATTATATTATTCTACACTTATATAACACACACACATGTATTAAAACACTTTAATGTTTCTTTAATTATATTAAAACTATTATATGAACTTTATATTATATTATTCTACACTTATATTACACACACACATGTATTAAAACACTTTAATGTTCCTTTAATTATATTAAAACTATTATATGAACTTTATATTATATTATTCTACACTTATATTACACACACACATGTATTAAAACACTTTAATGTTCCTTTAATTATATTAAAACTATTATATGAACTTTATATTATATTATTCTACACTTATATAACACACACATGTATTTAAACACTTTAATGTTCCTTTAATTATATTAACACTATTATATGAACTTTATATTATATTATTCTACACTTATATTACACACACATGTAATAAAACACTTTAATGTTCCTTTAATTATATTAAAACTATTATATGAACTTTATATTATATTATTCTACACTTATATTACACACACACATGTATTAAAACACTTTAATGTTCCTTTAATTATATTAAAACTATTATATGAACTTTATATTATATTATTCTACACTTATATTACACACACACATGTATTAAAACACTTTAATGTTCCTTTAATTATATTAACACTATTATATTAACTTTATATTATATTATTCTACACTTATATTACACACACACATGTATTAAAACACTTTAATGTTCCTTTAATTATATTAACACTATTATATGAACTTTATATTATATTATTCTACACTTATATTACACACACATGTAATATAACACTTTAATGTTCCTTTAATTATATTAAAACTATTATATTAACTTTATATTATATTATTCTACACTTATATTACACACACACATGTAATAAAACACTTTAATGTTCCTTTAATTATATTAACACTATTATATGAACTTTATATTATATTATTCTACACTTATATTACACACACATGTAATAAAACACTTTAATGTTCCTTTAATTATATTAACACTATTATATGAACTTTATATTATATTATTCTACACTTATATTACACACACACATGTATTAAAACACTTTAATGTTTCTTTAATTATATTAACACTATTATATGAACTTTATATTATATTATTCTACACTTATATTACACACACACATGTTTTAAAACACTTTAATGTTTCTTTAATTATATTAAAACTATTATATGAACTTTATATTATATTATTCTACACTTATATTACACACACACATGTATTAAAACACTTTAATGTTTCTTTAATTATATTAAAACTATTATATGAACTTTATATTATATTATTCTACACTTATATTACACACACACATGTATTAAAACACTTTAATGTTTCTTTAATTATATTAACACTATTATATGAACTTTATATTATATTATTCTACACTTATATTACACACACACATGTTTTAAAACACTTTAATGTTTCTTTAATTATATTAAAACTATTATATTAACTTTATATTATATTATTCTACACTTTTATTACACACACACATGTATTAAAACACTTTAATGTTTCTTTAATTATATTAAACTATTATATGAACTTTATATTATATTATTCTACACTTATATTACACACACATGTATTAAAACACTTTAATGTTTCTTTAATTATATTAAACTATTATATGAACTTTATATTATATTATTCTACACTTATATTACACACACACATGTATTAAAACACTTTAATGTTTCTTTAATTATATTAAACTATTATATGAACTTTATATTATATTATTCTACACTTATATTACACACACACATGTATTAAAACACTTTAATGTTTCTTTAATTATATTAAACTATTATATGAACTTTATATTATATTATTCTACACTTATATAACACACACATGTATTTAAACACTTTAATGTTTCTTTAATTATATTAACACTATTATATGAACTTTATATTATATTATTCTACACTTATATTACACACACACATGTATTAAAACACTTTAATGTTTCTTTAATTATATTAAACTATTATATGAACTTTATATTATATTATTCTACACTTATATAACACACACATGTATTTAAACACTTTAATGTTCCTTTAATTATATTAAAACTATTATATGAACTTTATATTATATTATTCTACACTTATATTACACACACACATGTATTTAAACACTTTAATGTTTCTTTAATTATATTAAACTATTATATGAACTTTATATTATATTATTCTACACTTATATAACACACACACATGTATTAAAACACTTTAATGTTCCTTTAATTATATTAAAACTATTATATGAACTTTATATTATATTATTCTACACTTATATTACACACACATGTATTAAAACACTTTAATGTTCCTTTAATTATATTAAACTATTATATGAACTTTATATTATATTATTCTACACTTATATAACACACACATGTATTAAAACACTTTAATGTTCCTTTAATTATATTAAAACTATTATATGAACTTTATATTATATTATTCTACACTTATATTACACACACACATGTATTAAAACACTTTAATGTTCCTTTAATTATATTAAAACTATTATATGAACTTTATATTATATTATTCTACACTTATATTACACACACACATGTATTAAAACACTTTAATGTTTCTTTAATTATATTAACACTATTATATGAACTTTATATTATATTATTCTACACTTTTATTACACACACACATGTATTAAAACACTTTAATGTTCCTTTAATTATATTAAAACTATTATATGAACTTTATATTATATTATTCTACACTTATATTACACACACACATGTATTAAAACACTTTAATGTTTCTTTAATTATATTAAAACTATTATATGAACTTTATATTATATTATTCTACACTTATATTACACACAAACATGTATTAAAACACTTTAATGTTCCTTTAATTATATTAACACTATTATATGAACTTTATATTATATTATTCTACACTTATATTACACACACACATGTATTAAAACACTTTAATGTTTCTTTAATTATATTAAACTATTATATGAACTTTATATTATATTATTCTACACTTATATAACACACACATGTATTTAAACACTTTAATGTTTCTTTAATTATATTAACACTATTATATGAACTTTATATTATATTATTCTACACTTATATTACACACACACATGTATTAAAACACTTTAATGTTTCTTTAATTATATTAAACTATTATATGAACTTTATATTATATTATTCTACACTTATATAACACACACATGTATTTAAACACTTTAATGTTCCTTTAATTATATTAAAACTATTATATGAACTTTATATTATATTATTCTACACTTATATTACACACACACATGTATTTAAACACTTTAATGTTTCTTTAATTATATTAAACTATTATATGAACTTTATATTATATTATTCTACACTTATATAACACACACACATGTATTAAAACACTTTAATGTTCCTTTAATTATATCAACACTATTATATGAACTTTATATTATATTATTCTACACTTATATTACACACACATTTATTAAAACACTTTAATGTTCCTTTAATTATATTAACACTATTATATGAACTTTATATTATATTATTCTACACTTATATTACACACACACATGTATTAAAACACTTTAATGTTTCTTTAATTATATTAACACTATTATATGAACTTTATATTATATTATTCTACACTTATATTACACACACACATGTATTAAAACACTTTAATGTTTCTTTAATTATATTAAAACTATTATATTAACTTTATATTATATTATTCTACACTTATATTACACACACATGTATTTAAACACTTTAATGTTTCTTTAATTATATTAAACTATTATATGAACTTTATATTATATTATTCTACACTTATATTACACACACACATGTATTATAACACTTTAATGTTCCTTTAATTATATTAAAACTATTATATGAACTTTATATTATATTATTCTACACTTATATTACACACACACATGTATTAAAACACTTTAATGTTTCTTTAATTATATTAAAACTATTATATGAACTTTATATTATATTATTCTACACTTATATTACACACACACATGTAATAAAACACTTTAATGTTCCTTTAATTATATTAAAACTATTATATGAACTTTATATTATATTATTCTACACTTTTATTACACACACACACATGTATTAAAACACTTTAATGTTCCTTTAATTATATTAAAACTATTATATGAACTTTATATTATATTATTCTACACTTATATTACACACACACATGTAATAAAACACTTTAATGTTTCTTTAATTATATTAACACTATTATATGAACTTTATATTATATTATTCTACACTTTTATTACACACACACATGTATTAAAACACTTTAATGTTTCTTTAATTATATTAAAACTATTATATGAACTTTATATTATATAATTCTACACTTATATTACACACACACATGTATTAAAACACTTTAATGTTTCTTTAATTATATTAAAACTATTATATGAACTTTATATTATATTATTCTACACTTATATTACACACACATGTATTAAAACACTTTAATGTTTCTTTAATTATATTAAAACTATTATATGAACTTTATATTATATTATTCTACACTTATATTACACACACATGTATTAAAACACTTTAATGTTCCTTTAATTATATTAAAACTATTATATGAACTTTATATTATATTATTCTACACTTATATTACACACACACATGTATTAAAACACTTTAATGTTTCTTTAATTATATTAAAACTATTATATGAACTTTATATTATATAATTCTACACTTATATTACACACACATGTATTAAAACACTTTAATGTAAGATATTTATGTTATTGTGAATTTAAATCAAATATATTTTTATCATATCTTACATTTTATTTATTTATATTTAAATTGATAAATAATATTTATGCCAATCATAATTATTATGTATTCCTAAATATATCACTATGAATTAATTATCAAACTATATACACTAATATCACACTATATACACTAATATTACACTATACACTAATATCACACTACATACACTAATATCACACTATATACACTAATATCACACTATATACACTAATATTACACTATACACTAATATCACACTACATACACTAATATCACACTATATACACTAAATATCACACTTTACACTAATATCACACTATATGCACTAATATTACACTATACACTAATATCACACTATATACACTAAATATCACACTATATGCACTAATATTACACTATATACACTAATATTACACTATATACACTAATATCACACTATATACACTAATATTACACTATATACACTAATATCACACTATATACACTAATATCACACTATATACACTAATATTACACTATACACTAATATCACACTATATGCACTAATATCACACTATATACACAAATATTACACTATATACACTAATATTACACTATATACACTAATATTACACTATATACACTAATATCACACTATATACACTAATATTACACTATATACACTAATATCACACTATATACACTAATATCACACTATATACACTAATATTACACTATACACTAATATCACACTATATGCACTAATATCACACTATATACACAAATATTACACTATATACACTAATATCTCACTATATACACTAATATCACACTATATACACTAATATTACACTATATACACTAATATTACACTATATACACTAATATCACACTTTATACACTAATATCACACTATATACACTAATATCACACTATATACACTAATATTACACTATATACACTAATATCACACTATATACACTAATATCACACTATATACACTAATATTACACTATATACACTAATATTACACTATATACACTAATATCACACTATACACTAATATCACACTATATGCACTAATATCACACTACATACACTAATATCACACTATATACACTAAATATCACACTATATGCACTAATATTACACTATATACACTAATATTACACTATATACACTAATATCACACTATATACACTAATATTACACTATATACACTAATATCACACTATATACACTAATATCACACTATATACACTAATATTACACTATACACTAATATCACACTATATGCACTAATATCACACTATATACACAAATATTACACTATATACACTAATATCTCACTATATACACTAATATCACACTATATACACTAATATTACACTATATACACTAATATTACACTATATACACTAATATCACACTTTATACACTAATATCACACTATATACACTAATATCACACTATATACACTAATATTACACTATATACACTAATATCACACTATATACACTAATATCACACTATATACACTAATATTACACTATATACACTAATATTACACTATATACACTAATATCACACTATACACTAATATCACACTATACACTAAATATCACACTATATACACTAATATTACACTATATACACTAATATTACACTATATACACTAATATTACACTAAACACTAAATATCACACTATACACTAATATCACACTATACACTAAATATCACACTATACACACTAATATTACACTATATACACTAACATCACACTATACACTAATATCACACTATATACACTAATATTACACTATATACACTAATATCACACTATACACTAATATCACACTATACACTAAATATCACACTATATACACTAATATTACACTATATACACTAATATCACACTATACACTAATATCACACTATACACTAAATATCACACTATATATACTAATATTACACTATACACTAAATATCACACTATATGCACTAATATTACACTATATACACTAATATTACACTATATACACTAATATCACACTATATACACTAATATTACACTATATACACTAATATCACACTATACACTAATATCACACTATATGCACTAATATTACACTATATACATTAATATTACACTATATACACTAATATCACACTACATACACTAATATTACACTATATACACTAATATTACACTATATACACTAATATCACACTATATACACTAATATCACACTATATACACTAATATTACACTATATACACTAATGTCACACTATACACTAATATGACACTATATACACTAATATTACACTATGTACACTAATATTACACTATATACACTAATATCACACTATATACACTAATATCACACTATACACTAATATCACACTATACACTAATATTACACTATATACACTAATATTACACTATATACACTAATATAACACTATATACACTAATATTACACTATATACACTAATATTACACTATATACACTAATATTACACTATATACACTAATATCACACTATATACACTAATATCACACTATATACACTAATATCACACTATATACACTAATATTACACTATATACACTAATATCACGCTATATACACTAATATAACACACTATATAAACTAATATCACACTATATACACTAATATCACACTATATACACTAATATTACACTATATACACTAATATCACGCTATATACACTAATATTACACTATACACTAATATCACACTATATACACTAATATTACACTATATACTAATATTACACTATACACTAATATCACACTATATACACTAATATCACACTATATACACTAATATTACATTATATACACTAATATCACACTATATACACTAATATCACACTATATACACTAATATTACACTATACACTAATATTACACTATATACACTAATATTACACTATATACACTAATATTACACTATATACACTAATATTACACTATATACACTAATATTACACTTTATACACTAATATTACACTATATACACTAATATCACACTATACACTAATATCACACCATATACACTAAATATCACACTATATACACTAATATTACACTATACACTAATATCACACTATATACACTAATATTACACTATATACACTAATATTACACTATATACACTAATATTACACTATATACACTAATATTACACTATACACTAATATCACACTATATACACTAATATTACACTATACACTAATATTACACTATATACACTAATATTACACTATATACACTAATATTACACTATATACACTAATATTACACTTTATACACTAATATTACACTATATACACTAATATCACACTATATACACTAATATCACACTATATACACTAATATAACACTATATACACTAATATCACACTATATACACTAAATATCACACTATATACACTAATATTACACTATACACTAATATCACACTATATACACTAATATTACACTATATACACTAATATCACACTATATACACTAAATATCACACTATATACACTAATATTACACTATACACTAATATCACACTATATACACTAATATCACACTATATACACTAATATCACACTATACACTTATATTACACTATACACTAATATCACACTATACACTTATATTACACTAAACACTAATATCACACTATATACACTAATATTACACTATATACACTAATATTACACTATATACACTAATATCACACTATATACACTAATATCACACTATATACACTAATATCACACTATATACACTAATATCACACTATATACACTAAATATCACACTATATACACTAAATATCACACTATATACACTAATATTACACTATACACTAATATCACACTATATACACTAATATCACACTATACACTTATATTACACTATACACTAATATCACACTATACACTTATATTACACTAAACACTAATATCACACTATATACACTAATATCACACTATATACACTAATATTACACGATATACACTAATATCACACTATACACTTATATTACACTATACACTAATATCACACTATACACTTATATTACACTAAACACTAATATCACACTATATACACTAATATCACACTATATACACTAATATCACACTTTACACTTATATTACACTATACACTAATATCACACTATACACTTATATTACACTAAACACTAATATCACACTATATACACTAATATCACACTATATACACTAATATTACACTATATACACTAATATCACACTATACACTTATATTACACTATACACTAATATCACACTATACACTTATATTACACTAAACACTAATATCACACTATATACACTAATATCACACTATACACTTATATTACACTATACACTAATATCACACTATACACTTATATTACACTAAACACTAATATCACACTATATACACTAATATTACACTATACACTAATATCACACTATATACACTAAATATCACACTATATACACTAATATTACACTATACACTAATATCACACTATATACACTAATATCACACTATATACACTAATATCACACTATACACTTATATTACACTATACACTAATATCACACTATACACTTATATTACACTAAACACTAATATCACGCTATATACACTAATATTACACTATATACACTAATATTACACTATATACACTAATATCACACTATATACACTAATATCACACTATATACACTAATATCACACTATATACACTAATATCACACTATAACGACTAATATTACAATATACACTAATATTACACTAAACACTAATATCACACTATATACACTAATATTACACTATATACACTAATAGTACACTATATACACTAAATATCACACTATATACACTAAATATCACACTATATACACTAAATATCACACTATATACACTAATATCACACTATATACACTAATATCACACTATATACCCTCATATTCCACTATATACACCAAATATCACACTTTACCCTAAATATCACATTATACACTAAATATCACAATAAATACACAAAATATCACACTATACACAAAATATCACACTATATACACTAAATATCATACTATACACTCATATTACACTATACACTAAATATCACACTATATACTAGATATCACACTATACACTAAATATAACACAATACACTGAACATCACACTATATACACTAATATATAAACTAACTATATATCACATATAGCACATCTTATCTTAAGTTTTCAAAGTTCAAATTACTTTAATTTCCCAAAATTATATTTTCATAGTGTTTTTAGCTTTTGATATTTTGATATTTAAAAGTATCTGCAAGAAGAAAAAATATATATCTCATGATGCACAGTTTCAAGATTGATATTTTTTTTACTTTTAGCTCAGAGGTTTGATCCAAGGGACTGCACATATTAGGAAACTAATGTATAATGCAACATTAAGTACCTTCAGATATAAGCGTCTTCTATATATATATATATATATATATATATATATATATATATATATATATATATATATATATATATATATATATATATATATATATATATACACACACAGAATATGCAACTGTATTAAAAACTAAACTGCTCTGGTTCATGAAAGCACTCCAACACCTGTTGCTGTTTCAGAGATAACAAATGAACACATGATGCATTGAAAGTCACATGTCCTGAGAATTGTGAATAGAAACGCTTCCTTCAGCATTCAGAGACAATTCCAGAAAACTTCAAAACACAGATTAGAATGAATGCAGTTCTGCAACACTTTGGGCTCAATAGTGAACATGTGAAAGGATACAAAACAACAAGACTGAAGATTGAAGAAGCCTTCAAAGCTTTTTATTTTTATTGCTCAGCAGTAAAAATACAGTATATGTGCTACAAAAAAACCCTGACATGGTTAAGAATATGCAGAAGAGTTTCTTTTTAATCTATCTCTCCGTACATATTTCATACTCATGCCATTTAAAAGCATTAATAAATGATGGGGGAAAACTACAAATACAACGAAACAATAAAAAAATATTACACTAATATTACACTATACACTAATATCACACTATATACACTAATATCACACTATATACACTAATATTACATTATATACACTAATATCACACTATATACACTAATATCACACTATATACACTAATATTACACTATACACTAATATTACACTATATACACTAATATTACACTATATACACTAATATTACACTATATACACTAATATTACACTATATACACTAATATTACACTTTATACACTAATATTACACTATATACACTAATATCACACTATACACTAATATCACACCATATACACTAAATATCACACTATATACACTAATATTACACTATACACTAATATCACACTATATACACTAATATTACACTATATACACTAATATTACACTATATACACTAATATTACACTATATACACTAATATTACACTATACACTAATATCACACTATATACACTAATATTACACTATACACTAATATTACACTATATACACTAATATTACACTATATACACTAATATTACACTATATACACTAATATTACACTTTATACACTAATATTACACTATATACACTAATATCACACTATATACACTAATATCACACTATATACACTAATATAACACTATATACACTAATATCACACTATATACACTAAATATCACACTATATACACTAATATTACACTATACACTAATATCACACTATATACACTAATATTACACTATATACACTAATATCACACTATATACACTAAATATCACACTATATACACTAATATTACACTATACACTAATATCACACTATATACACTAATATCACACTATATACACTAATATCACACTATACACTTATATTACACTATACACTAATATCACACTATACACTTATATTACACTAAACACTAATATCACACTATATACACTAATATTACACTATATACACTAATATTACACTATATACACTAATATCACACTATATACACTAATATCACACTATATACACTAATATCACACTATATACACTAATATCACACTATATACACTAAATATCACACTATATACACTAAATATCACACTATATACACTAATATTACACTATACACTAATATCACACTATATACACTAATATCACACTATACACTTATATTACACTATACACTAATATCACACTATACACTTATATTACACTAAACACTAATATCACACTATATACACTAATATCACACTATATACACTAATATTACACGATATACACTAATATCACACTATACACTTATATTACACTATACACTAATATCACACTATACACTTATATTACACTAAACACTAATATCACACTATATACACTAATATCACACTATATACACTAATATCACACTTTACACTTATATTACACTATACACTAATATCACACTATACACTTATATTACACTAAACACTAATATCACACTATATACACTAATATCACACTATATACACTAATATTACACTATATACACTAATATCACACTATACACTTATATTACACTATACACTAATATCACACTATACACTTATATTACACTAAACACTAATATCACACTATATACACTAATATCACACTATACACTTATATTACACTATACACTAATATCACACTATACACTTATATTACACTAAACACTAATATCACACTATATACACTAATATTACACTATACACTAATATCACACTATATACACTAAATATCACACTATATACACTAATATTACACTATACACTAATATCACACTATATACACTAATATCACACTATATACACTAATATCACACTATACACTTATATTACACTATACACTAATATCACACTATACACTTATATTACACTAAACACTAATATCACGCTATATACACTAATATTACACTATATACACTAATATTACACTATATACACTAATATCACACTATATACACTAATATCACACTATATACACTAATATCACACTATATACACTAATATCACACTATAACGACTAATATTACAATATACACTAATATTACACTAAACACTAATATCACACTATATACACTAATATTACACTATATACACTAATAGTACACTATATACACTAAATATCACACTATATACACTAAATATCACACTATATACACTAAATATCACACTATATACACTAATATCACACTATATACACTAATATCACACTATATACCCTCATATTCCACTATATACACCAAATATCACACTTTACCCTAAATATCACATTATACACTAAATATCACAATAAATACACAAAATATCACACTATACACAAAATATCACACTATATACACTAAATATCATACTATACACTCATATTACACTATACACTAAATATCACACTATATACTAGATATCACACTATACACTAAATATAACACAATACACTGAACATCACACTATATACACTAATATATAAACTAACTATATATCACATATAGCACATCTTATCTTAAGTTTTCAAAGTTCAAATTACTTTAATTTCCCAAAATTATATTTTCATAGTGTTTTTAGCTTTTGATATTTTGATATTTAAAAGTATCTGCAAGAAGAAAAAATATATATCTCATGATGCACAGTTTCAAGATTGATATTTTTTTTACTTTTAGCTCAGAGGTTTGATCCAAGGGACTGCACATATTAGGAAACTAATGTATAATGCAACATTAAGTACCTTCAGATATAAGCGTCTTCTATATATATATATATATATATATATATATATATATATATATATATATATATATATATATATACACACACAGAATATGCAACTGTATTAAAAACTAAACTGCTCTGGTTCATGAAAGCACTCCAACACCTGTTGCTGTTTCAGAGATAACAAATGAACACATGATGCATTGAAAGTCACATGTCCTGAGAATTGTGAATAGAAACGCTTCCTTCAGCATTCAGAGACAATTCCAGAAAACTTCAAAACACAGATTAGAATGAATGCAGTTCTGCAACACTTTGGGCTCAATAGTGAACATGTGAAAGGATACAAAACAACAAGACTGAAGATTGAAGAAGCCTTCAAAGCTTTTTATTTTTATTGCTCAGCAGTAAAAATACAGTATATGTGCTACAAAAAAACCCTGACATGGTTAAGAATATGCAGAAGAGTTTCTTTTTAATCTATCTCTCCGTACATATTTCATACTCATGCCATTTAAAAGCATTAATAAATGATGGGGGAAAACTACAAATACAACGAAACAATAAAAAAATCTACAAAGCACAAAGGAAATGTGAAATGCAAATGAAAAGTATACTACCAACATCAGTGGCAAGAGGTACAAAATAAAGTAGTTTCTCTGTATGTCATTTGAATCTAACACTTACATTCTATTACATCCAGTGATATTAATATTCATCTAAAAAACTGTACAATACAGCAGTAAGCACTGGAGAAGTAACAAGAAATATAGGAATTCATTTTGGTCTCATGTATTCTCTTTAAACATCATACTCAATGCACACACAATTGACTGAATTAGACTAACAGACAAGCCGCACATTCAACACCCTTTACTAAAAAACATATTCTAACAAAATATATATGTATTTCGCCAGCCTGTCAAGCGATAGTAGTGCCATTTTATTCAGAACGGTTTAATAAAACACACACATTTGCACTAATGCTAGTTCTGCTCATGGAAGTTGAACACAAAAACAGAAACAACCAGTGATGAAATGTAAAGCTGTAACATTACTATACAAAATACTTTACTGTAAGAGGCATTTCACTTGCATTTCGAAGTTTTTAATTGTTTGTGTGTAAACAACGAAGTCATGTTATGAATGAAAACCTTGTTTAAAGACACGCAAACACTTCAAACGAGGAAGGATGCATGCAACAAGACATAAACAGGCACGCAAAACGTACAGTAGTGAACATCTCGGGACATTTCATTTTGTAATTTTGCTGGTATCTCAAAATTTTGTCATGACGCTTTCGCCAGCGAACACACACACGGTATTCAACTCAAACTCATCCGTGAGTGAAGCGAGGGTTACCATGGTAACCCAGTGAACACATTTCAGAACACTTCCAATGCCCTTTACCCCCTCATCGCCTTACATACAGAATTCAAGTGCAGCAGGCTTTTTTAAGTAATCATATTAAGTGTTTTGGGTCGCACACATCCTTATGGCACACATTATTTTTTCTCGGCGTTCTGCGTCTATCCAAAGCCACTGGAACGTAAAAGAAACCACACTTACTGTTTGTATTTAAAAGGACATAAAAACCTTTATCACAATGAAGCGTCTGTAAAAAATCCACGTCAGAAAAATATGCCATCATACTAAATAGCATTCGTTCTCTTTTCTTATAATGTTTCTGCTGTTTAATATACAAACCACAGTCTGTGAAGATTCACCACATAGATGTATATTCATATATATTTATTTGTGTTTATATATGTATTCTTAAAAAACGCAAGCAAGTAATAGGGACGAGAAATCCGCAGGACTTTGTTTCCATCTGATCCTGCCAACATTGGTCGGACAGTGTGTCTATATGTCAGAGGCTTTGTCTCTATTGATAAAAAGTGTCTCTTGGCAAAAAGGGTTAACCAGAACCACACCGCTGTCGCTGTAGTCGCCGTTAGGGGGCAGGAACGTCTCTTGGTCCTGAAACACAGATATGTGAAAAGCATGACCACTGTCACCATGTTTTAGGTAGAAACATCAGACAGCTACAAAGTAAAATGAACAGGTTTTCGTTACAGGGTCTGTTCGATATAGAAGCATATGGTGATTCTCACGCTGTTGCTATTGAGGTTTATTGCCATGGAGACAAGGGAGGGATTTGTGGGAAATAAAAAAGGGGAAACGATGGAAGGTTGAATCACACCTGTCAGAAGATGTGGTTTGTTGAGGAAAGAGATTTTCTATTTGGTCATGCTAAATAAGAAACATCAAGGTATCACAGCAATACAAAGAAGGGGAATGAATCTATGTTGTCTCTATAAGTGACAGAAGGTTTACAGTATGAACACCTGAGGGTCAACAGCATTCCAAACAGGATCCTTCATCCTCATCACAATCCTGTCAGAACACAGCAGGAGCGTGACATGGAACAATGAAAGAGAAATGAAGCATGGTGAGGAGGAGATGATGGCAAAAAATGATGGTAACAATCTGTGAAAGATTTCTCTTCTTGTACACCAGGGGGTGATAAAGTCCAGATTATTTCAGTTACTTTGAAGGCAAGAACACCCAAATACCATTCTAGAATAAGAGACTTATCCTTAATTTTAACATTATAAATATTATGTTATGTTAAAATGATATAAAAATGTATTTCTTATTGGTCGTGTCTTTTTAATTTTTCTTTCAATATTTTAATGTGCTGCTACATGTTTTGATTATTTGTTTATTAGATATTTTTCATTCTAATAATGTAATACGTTTATGGAATTATTTAAATGTAAATTCTTTACATATACGAATTACACTTGATTCCCTAATTGTAACCTATTTATACGTTTTTATTTTAACCCCATGTTATGGTTTATGTAAATATCATGTCCTCTAATCTTATTATTAATTTAAGATGATCCTTTGGGGGTCCTCTGCCATATTTTAAAAACTGCTGACTTGATATTGATGAAATATTGATAAAAGTTGTCTGTTCTTTAAAGTCTAGACAAGTCAGGGAAATCGTCAAGACCAAATCCATTCACAAGACAGCATAACCTGCATATTGGAACGGTTTTCATAATGTACCATATTATTACTATCGTACGTACTATATACATACTATAGTAAGAATGTTATGTAATGCTAAATGGTTATCTCTTGGTACCTCAGCTGTCTCAAGTGATTGTATCTCGCGTGGGAGCTCCACAGCATGGCGACTGAAGTAATCCATGGTGATGGCATCATTCCAGTAGCTCAAGTTGTTCTCCTGAGTGGCAGACTTCTTCTTCCTCCTCATACAGCATACGGTAAGCAGCACAGCTGAACAAAAGAATTTATGAATCAAAAACACACGCGGCAATACATATTTCATATCTAACGTTTTCATTTTAGCCTTAGGACTACATCATTTTTGAAGTGTTTTCAGAAACTTGTAAGGAAACTATTCAAAGCCACAAAGGGAATGTTCTTCTCCTGGCGGCTTTCGGGATGCTCAGCTCTAAGATAAAGTTTCAGTAGATAGAGTCTTAGATAGATTGTGTGATATGAGATACTCACAGCATGAAGAAACAGGCACGCTTATGACAAGGACCAACCACACAATGTCCATTTTGTCCAGGCAGATGGTGTTCTTTTCATGAGGAGGAACCAGCGCAGGACCTGACTGGTTACCGGACGCCCACGGTCCTTGCGTGGTGGCTGGGACCTGTCTGTTCATGAAGCTCCCACTCTCTGTGGAAGGCGTCTTTGAGATGTCAGAATCATTCGCCATGTGGGGCCACAAGGCATCTGTGCTGTTGCTATTGTCTGTGACATCCGTCAGGGGTTGAAGGGAATCGGGGGTCATGTTAGTGTCCATTTTGTTCTCGCTGTCTGCTAACGGAGTGATGTTGGACGTCGTTGTGTGTTTGGAGGGTGGTGCTGGAGATTGGGATGGAGACTGGATTGAAGTTTGTGGCAACTCTTCCACCGTCCCCAAAGGGTGCGTCGGATTCTCTGTTGAAGATACGTCACGAGAAGTGATGGTGTGGTGGTGTGGAGCCGACTCATCCTTCTGTTTGTGAGTTCTGGCAGCAGTTAAAGATGATAAAAGAGAAGATGGATGCTGAATGGAATCAATGGACCCTTCTCCAGTGTTGCCGGTCTCTGGAATCTTTTCTTTCTTTATTCCACGGTGGCCCTCATCAACCGAGTCCACATCGCTTTCAGTCCCTGAGAAGAAAGAATGTCCAGAGCCAGAGTTTGTGGCTTTATTTCCTCTGTCCAATCCAGTAGAGTTGATCTGCTGTCTACTGATCAAACTGGAGGGCTCGAACCAGTTAGGAAACTTTCTACTGATTGTACTTAGCTTCTCAGTATTAGTGCTAAAGTTCAAGGCGTGTGTTATAGTGGTTGTTGTACCCTCTGTTTCAGGAATATCCTGGATTTTGGCAGGGGGTACAGTGGTCCTCTGTGACGCGGGTGTGTGGACAGAGCTTGTGAGGATGCTGTTAATGGGAGGCACAGCTCGGTCTCGCAGCTCCCCACTGCTGGAACCCTCTTGCCAGCTTAAGTGCCCTGGTGAAAGCGTGGCAAGAGTTCTGCTCCTCGGTGACATAGTGACAAAGTCCAGAAGGGTTTGGCGGGAATGAAGCTCCTTTGAGGAGGACGCCAGCCCAACTGGCATTGACAAAATCAGGAACACACCTGAAAAGAGAGACAGACAGTGAGAGGGATGTGAGATGATACATTTACATTTACATATCTATGTTTTAAAGACTATAAATAAGAAACTGTTTACATGGAATGAGCTATTTTTATCTAGATACAATGCAGGTCAACACATGGAATTCACTGTCCTGTTTCTACAGCAGCACAAACAGACAAATAAACATGTTTCGGCAAAAAAGCGACAATGTGACAACGTATTTTTTGTCCTGTAACAGCCTCCACAATGCTTCGAAAGCAGTATGATTTCAATGACTGGTCCGTTAAAGATTAAATGATATAAACGTTGTAGTCATTTTATACAGCTGTGTTTACAATTTAAACTGAATGTAAAACTTATTTTCATGAAAAACATTTCCAGAGCTCAGAAAGAAACCAAATATTTCTAAATGAGAGAATCAACAAATATAAAAAACAGATGAAAACTCCTAGGAAAATAAAGCTTCCCTGATTTGCTACAGGCCGCCTTTTGCCATATAATGTTGTCCCCCCAATTTTTTCCTTAGGTTGTTAAAACCTAAGCATATACTGTACAGATATGTGGTATTCATCACATAAAAAAATCCTGTAAACAACTGTAATGTTGGCCATCAGAAAAGTACAAAAATATAATTCCCATGTAAAACCCATGTTTTATTTTTATGTTAAATCTGTAAATAACTTATTATTTACTCTGTATAGGATACAAAGATGTGTAGCCACATAAGGGGTATATGTTGACAACAAGTCTGTCAGGAACCAAAAACAATCATAATAAGAAGAAGAGAAAAGAAGCGATGCTAATGCAAAGACGTCTATCACCACAGAAAATACAAACATACAACAACTGCCTTTCCATGACACCTGAGTGATCAGACTGAGGCCGTTGTTTCATCTACATGCTTTTTTAGTTGCTATAGAAACCAAGCTTCAGCTCTTAGAAGACGGAAGAAAGAGAGGGGTAAGACTCAAAGAGAGATGACATATTAGAAGAAGACAGAGAGAGATTTAAGTGAAATGCCAACTGCTGAGCTATCCTCTGTTTGTCTTTGTATTAGCTGTTTAAATGTTGTCCTTTCTCCTCATTTTCAATCTATATAAACAGAGCCCTATATGTTCTCTATTTTCTATTAGTTTCTCGATTTTCATGCACTGATTTTCATGCATTTTTTTATTTTAAATGAGGCATGCACGTTCATTAACATAGGCTTCTATCATGTTAATGTATTACAAACCATACCAAATCTGTTAATGTAATTTGAATAAATAACCATGAATTTTTGTTGAAATTTGTTTAAAAAACATACTAGGTTTAATGCTAGCACAACAATAAAGCACCGGAGAGTTTGTTAGTGAATCGTTTCCATCAAGAATCTCCAATGCCAGAAATCTACATGGTTATTACATGCTACAAGTGTCCCTGAAGCTCAATTTGTAGATCATTACATTAGAATTGCAAATGTCGTGGCTTACTGTTGGAATACATTCATTGAAAGCATTCTACGTTTGAATGAAGGCATCTGGCAAATGCATAAATGTCCAAAATCTTTTACTTTATTTGCCATGTCCTGTTTCCTTGGACTCGATCAGAAGAAGCTCTCATAACCCCCTGCCAATCCAACACAGCATTAATAAAACATCACCTTCATGAATAAAATATGAATTCTTGCCCATTTCAAAGTGGCGCGTTTAGATCAGACACAAGCTTCCAAACTCGCCTCCCACTGCGTATATCCTCAACAAACTCCCAAATCATTTAACAAGCCGCTCGTCGCCTCGGATCTGAAGCTGCACAAAAGCGTTCGAATCATCTGAACATGAGCTCCATGAACTGATGTAGACATGATGCTTACTACAAATCATAACCAGCTTTCATGATTTATGATAGTAATGTTGAATTAGGACATGGAAATGTCTTTCAAGTGTATAATCAATAGTAACATCTGTTTATTTCGTTTTTATTACGTTTGTTTTTTTATTCTGGTCAGCTCCCTCTGGATTGTGATTGGCTAGTAGTAATGATATGATATGATATAATTACTTATCGAACGCAGAAATTACAAATTAAAACATACATGTAGTTCTTGAAGGTAAAATGTATGAAGATGGATAGTTGGTGTATTGACACCTCCAGCCAATGGAATTAAATGTAACAACTTGCTAGACCGATCAATTCTAAAAGGATATATGACCCAAAAGTGAAAATTGTGTACTCACCCTCGTGGCTTAATATTATTATTTACTATTATTCAAACCTGTATGGCTTTCTTCCACGGTAGATAAAAAAAGATACTTTGAAGAATGTTGGTAACCAAACAAATGGAACGTCTATTCGCTTCCATGTGTCACAGAGACATTTGTCAAAATATCTTTATTAGCGTCCACATAAGAAAATGTCCTTAACATTTTAAATGACATAAGGGTAAATAAATGGGTCCCTTTAAAGGCATAGAAAGATGTTATTTAAGGATGATGCAGAATTGACAAATAAGCATGATTATTTTTATTAAACAATTAGTTTACGTATTTCTACAGGCTCAAACAAAACCTCCAACAAAGGATGATTCCTTTGCCTAAACCTGGGTGAATAATACTAAACCACATGGTGAGAGTGTGTGGCATGAATGAACGGAAGCAAGGAAGAAAGGAGAGACATTTGTCATACTACATTTTTGCTTTTAAAAACACGAGCCTCACCAAGGTTATCTCCCATTTATCAATGAATGACTCACTCTCTAGTGACATTTATGCTGGCACACACACAAAAACTCACACAAGCACTCACACTCCTCTGACTCACAGTCTAATAGTGGGTGGGAGGAAGAGGACAGAGAACACATACTACATCACACTGTCAGGACTGGCCAAAAGCTATTTTGCAAGATGGGCATTGAAGCACAATGTGTGTACGTAGGGTGCCGTTCAACATTTTGCATTATCAAGAATCATCATGAGTGTTGTGAAGAATGCAAAAGGCTTTCCCAATGCCAAGAAGCTTTGACAAGCACGTCACAGATGCAAATGAAATGTCAATAGCAATTCACTTATGGATTCTGCGTGTAAAGACTGTTCAAACATCCTTATTCAACACACCCTATACCCATAGGGCATCTGTGCATCGTATGTGAATGTGAGAGAATGTTTGTGTCAGGGTCAGGCTGGTGTAATTATTCTGAGCGACGGTCTTTTGTGTCGATGGTGTAAAGGTCTAACAGGGTCTAAAACAGACAGAAAACACCTGACCTCCTCTTTTATAGAGAAACAGCGCAGCACATTAACAGAGCGCAGAGATGGAGTCCAGCAAAAAGCACAAACGTCACATATTCACAAACGTCACGTAGACGGTGGTTTGAGGAACAAAGGACGACATTGAAGAAAACGATCCAAAATGGTTACGCATAAGTTCTTTATTATTTTATGATTGATCAATTGGTTTGACAAGCCCAAGCTTGCTCATGAAATTATTAACTTTGCAGTAATTGCTCTCTCTGTTTTAGTGCTAAAAATTACTTTCATTACAAAATTACATTAAAAATGTGATTTACAATGCAATGTTCAAAGATGGATGGGTGGTGAGGTCCCTCACTAATATTCAGTCACCTTACAGTCTGATCTGTTGGAATAAACAAATGAACACTTTTATTCTTTCACATTTCAAGGGTTGTTGTTTCCATTCAGGTTTTTTAATTTGGTTACACAGCATTTTTCCAAAAAAATAGCCACGTATTTGACTAGAAATGCAATACAATTATATTATAGGTGAAATATTAATTTCAAACTTTTTGTCTGCAAGTTTTTTAACGGCTTGTCATTGGTCAAACTTGACTTTTTTGAAAAAAAAAACAGTTATTTTATAACCAGGATTAACATGTAAAACTTCGAAAAACGCAGATGGGACAATAAATACTACATTCTTGTTCTATACAATAGTGTGGCATGGGGAAACAATAGAATTTGATGTCACTAGGGCAAATGTTAAACTCTGAATGAATACATTACGGACAAATTTACCAAATAACCATATCTGCTGGTCATCCCAAGCTATTGCATGATTTTAGATGAATATAAATATAGACAATGCTTAAAATCCAATACTTTTATTGTGCTTCTGTCAATTTTGGAATAAGATGGCGCATATTTTTAGTTATTCATTTTCGGTTATTGTGCAGGTTTAAGTGTGTCTATACACGTGTGTTCGGCTGGGTTTAGTAAGTGTGCAGGTAAAATTGAGGGGGGGAATGTGTTACTCGATATTAAACTGTAATAGACCTAATAAATTACATTCTGATTTATGATGAAGACGACCTTTATCCATTAGCTCACTGGAAAACTGATGCGGGAAAAGGAATTTATGCATAAACCTTCAAAAATTAAAGTCTTTGGAATGTATAAAAAGCCTGTGACTTTCATGACTTTCTTCTCAACAGATCCATCTTGCATGTTGATCCTTGAACTGTCTGTCTCTAGCTTCCGAGATATAGACAAGATCTCAAATGGCCCGGACAGATGTGTTTACAGCTTTTCTTTCCATCCATCACTCAATATTTTGCATCAGCATCACCTCCAGAGTTCAGGCAAGTGTTGACAGTCAACTCTTCTGCATCAACATTTTGCCACATATTAAACCAAGAATTAGGTTTATTTATTCTAACCTAAACATGAGAAGAAATCATTTTTTTACGTAGTTCTAATAAATATGCTTAAAATTATACTTGATAGAGAAGTCTGTGTATATTTAGGCCAATATTTTATTGTGTTCCAAAGAAAGAAGTTATTATTCAACATATATATGTATATACAGAGTTTGTAATGTATTTTTTGTTGAATTCTTATAGAAATATTAGAGACAATCAGATTTAATTATTGTTTTTCCTCACACATACAGAACATTTATACCGTATATTTACTACATTTCAAAGCTTTTAAATGTACTCATTTACATTATTTCTAAGTACTATTTACTTTGCAGTCTTTACACTTCTTAATGAGTAGCTTGACTATTAGTTTACCAAAGGATCTACTTTTATTGTATTTTCATGAATTAAAACAAAATTAAATATTATTTAATGTATACCATATTAGTTTACCTGAAAAATCTTGCTTTTATAAATTAAAATATGGAACAATTTACTAAGAAAACTTACTTTTAAAGTATACTTCTGTACACTTCTATAAGTACCTAAATAGAGTATTCTTAAAAATATCCTTAAACATTACTAAAATGAAACTAGAACTTTTTCTGAGGGTTTAAAAGCATTTCATACACTATATTGCCAAAAGTATTCCTTCATTGACTCACATATGAACTTAAGTGACATTATATCTATAGGGTTCATATGATGTGGGTCTACCCTTTATAACAGCTTCAACTATTCTGGGAAGGCTGTCCACAAGGTTTAGGAGTGTGTTTATGGAAATTTTTGACCATTCTTCCTGAAGAACATTTGTGAGGTCACACACTGATGTTGGATGAGAAGGTCTGGCTCTCAGTCTTCGCTCTAATTCATCCCAAAGGTGTTCTATCAGGTTAAGATCCGGACTCTGGGCAGGCCAGTCAAGTTCATACACACCAGACTATATCATCCATGTCTTTATGGATCTTACTTTGTGTACTGATGCACAGTCATGTTGGAAGTGGAAGGGGTCAGCTCCAAACTGTTCCCAAAAAGTTCAGAGCAGGGAATTATCCAAAATGTCTTGGTATGCTGAATTTGGATTATTTGGATGGGTGAGCAAATACTTTTGGCAATATAGTGTATAAGGTTGCTTACTTTTTGACGTCATACCGGATTCCACATAAAAGCATTAAATATTTAGCAAATAAGATATAAAGATGTTATTTCTGAAGATGTTATCCCAGGTTTGCAGATGGCAAGGTGGCCAATGCACCAGAATCATATTCTATGAGAACACTGCCGTTATCCACATCATAGTGACAAGAAAGAAAAATGTGCAAAGTGTGGCAGAAACTTGAAAATTGAGCCCAATTACACTATTGCACACAAGCGACATCCAAATGTACTGTACGGAGAACCCAAAAATAGGACACAACAGCAGATGTCAGCATTAATGTTGTGCGGTGTGACAGGTTCACCCTGCTCCATGAGCATCAAGTTATTGAACAAGCCTCCCTGTAGTGAAAACCTTGCTGGATAGAAGTGATAAACGTGGCACTGAGTCAAGCAGAAAATGTGAAAGAAGATGCCAAAAATAAAGGCGAGTGTAAAGTCAAAGCATCTATTAGCACAACACTTTGCTGAGATCCTCGATAACTGGTGAGTCTGGTTGTTTCCCAGCAGAACCGATGTAAACACTGTTCTGTTGATAATGAACCTTTATATCCTCTCCTGACCCTCCGTCCTCCATGAATAGTGTTTAATCTCTGTCCCAGTAATTAGGTCGGCACACTAATTGTATTTAGTATTCAACAGTGAATTACACCTTTAGCCTTGAGACAAAAGTCTAACAAGTTGTACAGAAATGTACAAAGGATATATTTACAACTTTCTTTTGTTATATTTATTTATTTTTGAAATAATTGATTAAAAAAAAGTTGTGTGAATGAAAGTCTTATATATATATATATATATATATATATATATATATATATAAATATATATATATATTTTTTTTTTTTTTTTTTTTTTGGTTGGATGTCTTATTCCATATAAAACACACACTTGCCGCTTCTCATTCAGTAAATTTAAACTGTTGATAGTTAAATAAAAGCTCATTGACAGTCACACAAAGGATTATTTTGAGCTTTACTTGCAAACAAAACTCAAACAATGAATCTAAGCAATGAATAAATTCCACTGGTGTCTGCATGCGAGTTCAAGTCTTTAAAGTAAGGAACACTTAACCCAAGAGAATTGTGGTGAACTTCCTGTGTTGAGGGAGGGGCAGGGTGGTACAGATGTGAGCTCATAGATAAGGTGGCAACCATAACACCCTCTGATAATGCTTTCCTGTTTGTGATTTTGGTCTTTCATAATACCTCTGAACTTTGGGATGTTTACCCATCAGGAGGATAAACAAGAGTAATACAAAGAGTACAGAATGAATTAATTTGTTTACTGGTGAAATCGAATCTGTCATTTACTCGGCACTAAACAGATCTTACATTATTTTTTCGGTTGGGAAGGATGTAAACACTTTAAACGGGAAATTCTTAACACGTAAGTCATATCATTACGTTACAGTTGCTCAGAAATGTTTGTTTAGATCATTAGATCATAAAACATACAAGTTTTAATAAAATATGCAATGAAACATTACTACTTTCGCTTATAAAATATCATATAAAATATTAATAAAGTTATTTGCATCTGTTAAATCACAATCATTCAAACATTAAAAAAAAAACTATGATATGGGTAAAAACATGTCTATAGTGAAACAGAAAAAAAGCATGCTCATGCTATTAGAAAACATATTAGAAAAAAGATGGATACCCCAAAAATTGCAATATCAAATTGAATAAACATCATTGTTGAATGATGAAAAATAACAATTAATTATATTTTTAAGTATTCACTAAATGGGTCAAATAAACCCAAACATCTAAGATTAAATTTATATAAACTTCAGCCATAGCTTAGCTGAATTTGGAAATTCTCAAACTAAGAAAAAGTGTTTAAAAGTCTTGTTAACCTTCAAACCAAGAAAGCATGATCATGAACTCAATTCAAAGCCAATGGTGCAGACACCAGAACCACGGCTGTCCTAACTTCCCAAACACTAAGGCGGTCAGACGGGGCTCAGCTGGAAAACTCTAAAATCATAAAATATCGAAAATGAACAGATTTTATCCAGACCCTAGAAGCTCCATTGAATTGGGATGAAGACTTCCTCGAGTTAGAATGAATAGGTAAAGTACACCTGAGACTAAGAGGTATTCTCATTTTCTCATTTTAACTTTTGACTGAAGGAGGTTTGGTGCATGCCTTACAAAACCTTTCTACAGCGGAGAAGACTTCTCTATCTGAGATTATATTCCTGATACATTTAACACCAACAAGCTGGATCTCAACCAGACCGATATAAAGAGTGTGTGGCCAATTCTAATATTCAGCAAGTGCTTTGAGTAAAGGGACAAAATAAGACTAAGATTAAGAGTTCATCACAGAAACATCAGCACAGCTGCTCTTCAGCATATGTTTAGTAGGTGTGTACACATCGGGATTGTCAATTAAACCATACATTTTCATTGGTTTAACAGATAAATCATTGTCAAATTTATCTAGTGATAAAATGGCTTAAATCTAAAACCAAGAAAGCACTTAACAGCATAAGGAAAATCAGTTTTAAGAGACTTACTCAGCAGCTGGTGGGGCAGGACCTGTAGACTTCTCTTCATGGTATCATGTGGTCCGGTTCCTCCTCCACAGTGCTCATGGTTCTCTAAAATACAAAAGAGAGATGAGAAAATTCAAGCACTGATTTTTATTAAGGTATTAACAAGACTTTTCAAGGGTTTTATGTCATTTTAGCCTCATTATCCGAGTGGCTTTGTGTCCTGACCCACAGCTTAAAAACCTCTAATCTAGGTGAATTTATTCCAGCTTTATTCTCCTGAGTTCAAGCCATTGACATTTACTGACACTTCTGTAGTCTTAGCAAACTGTCACACTGTCTTTAATGCAAATGGACACAATCCATTCAAGGGATAAATATATGTGTGCGTGATTGTCAATGTGTCAAAATGGTCACTTTCATATCTTTCTGTTGGGAATCGCGACGGCATCCTGAGACTTATTCAGTCGATAAAGGATGTGAAATGAGATTTGAGACCTCCGGGGTGAATGGACGTCTGGATCACATGCAAATCTAAATGTCTTGCCAGCACAACCACGGCGACAATATAATGATTACTGCATATATCCATTTCCATAATCTATTCATTATAACCTGAATGTAATTCCCATTCCTGAGCACTGGATCAAACAGAGATGCTCCTTAAAAGCATAGTTCACCTTAAAAAAAATTTAAATCATGCAATCAGCTTGAGTTGTTTCAAGACTGTATACATTTCTTTCTTTTGATAAACACAATGAAAGATATTTGGAAGAATGCTTATGAATAAACAATTCTTGGATCCCATTGATTACCATAGCAGTAAAATTGTCCTTTATAATGTTAATCTCAAAATTAAAATATTCAAAGAATGTAGGACAACAGAAGTCCGGGTTAATTCTGTCTACCATTTTAATTTTTCCTACCATGATAGTCAATGGTATTCAAGAACTGTTTGCAACAAGCTTTAGTCCAAAAATCTTTCTCTTTGTTCATCAGAACAAAGACATGTATATAGATTTGGAACAACTAGAGGTTTCGCAATTCAAGACAAACTTCTCAGTTTTGGGGGAACTATCACATTAAAGGGAATAAACACTTTGTAATTTCAAACCTGTATAAACCCCTTCTTCTGTAGAACACAAAAGAAGATATTCTATCTAAAGTGATAGATTTGTGTCCACACAACATCTGCAGAATTTTCATTTTAGGATGAACCATCATGTCAGCAGTAATTGAATGTTAAAAAAGTAAATCTATAAGCAGGTGTTAAAACACGTGTGAGATAAAATCTTAGCTTACCAGGTGGAAATGATTGAAACAGGATCGTACAAGACTTTCTTTCACAACTGGTTAATGAATATTTGTCGGACTCATTTCCATTCAGTTCGGTTCATTATATCTGCCACCGTTGTAATTCTGCTTCCTATTAGCGCCATCTCATTACTGTTCAACTCAGCCAACCAAGAAAATCCAACCACTGTGTTTCCTGACTTCTCAATCAATACACATCATGTCTCAATCAATAGACACACACAATCTATTGTGTTGTTATGTAAATGCTTGTGTGTGCGTGGTGTAGTTATTGCCATGTCATCGCAGGAAACATTTCTGACCTTATAATGTTATACGTACAATTTGTGAATATGTGTCAGAAGATGCGTTTGTGATTATGCTCACTAGCCTGAGAGATGGAGGGCATTTTTGAGGGCATAAATGAGAAGTAAAAACTTGCGGCAACACAGACTAAATGTGTCTCAAATACGAGTCAACTTCTAAAGATGTATTTTTCGGATGTGTACCTAAAGGTATTTATTAGTAAGCATGCTGCAGGGTCTGTATATCTTTCTTAACAAACCACCGCATGGCAACAGGTACATGCAGAGACCCTGCTTCGGTCACCATGGCAACCCTTACAGAAAATTATATTCAGATTTCATCACCTTTAACAACAATCCGGACATGAATGAAACCTGAACTCGAGATATTACCTGAGTGTCTTTTAAGCCCCTCGGCCAACAAACTAAAAAACAACTCCGCCCTCCTGATATGATGTTTGGTTTGTGTTTACGGCGGTGGTTTGCCGTCGTCAGATCAGTTGTGAGACAGCACCTCTAAATTGTCCGTCTGAAGGACAAGGACTTTGAGATGAGCCAAGGTCGTCTGAGATGCTGTAGTAAAATAAAGCTGTCAGAGGAGCTCCCTTCAGCTATTGCTGACAGGCACAGAAACACTTTTGAGTTGTTTTTGTGTTTAACAGCCGTCTGCTTGTGTCTGTTGAAGGAGGTGAACTTGTCAATAACGCTTCTTTAAATACAAGATTAAAATGAAATTGTAACATTTCTTTTTAAGAAAATGTACAGAGTTGTGTTTTTGAAATTTGCTTTGGTTTGGTTCAAGGTTGCATATGTGATATATGTATAGTATGGTAACATTGTTAAATATATATATGTTTGAATATGAAACTGAGAGCTAAATCCGTGTGCCATTCTTGCATTTCAATGGCTCAGCGTGCTTATCCACGCGATCGAATAGTTTGACGTGATTGGTTACAGATTTATGATGTCATTAATTGGGGCAGTTTCAAACCACCTCCTTAAACTGGCTTTGGTCAACTTAAGGTTAATAGTTAACATGTAGAATTTGCACATGTTTTTTTCCTAAATCCTATCATAAACCCAACATTAACATAACAATTGTTTTGCTTTTCACAACAAAGGGGTCTTTTTGCTTTTGGTAAATTTTGTGTTGGTATAATTGTCTGGAGCTCAATATGTTATACTAGTCATGCTTGTGCTATTCTTTTATTATAACACTGGGTTTTGTTTAAAAGTTAAGTAGGTTAATAAATTTATTATCCAACAAAAATGATGACGTATAAACATATATAAGGATATTAACGTGCTAATTTAACTAATTTTTTAAAATAACATTTAAAGCAACATTAAAAACGCACTAATTCATTTAAAAGAACTACCTTCCATGAAGTAAAAGCAATATGAATGTGTAATGTATATATTCGTTTATTCCACAATAATATAATCTTTACTTTTTACAACTAACTACATTTCTGCATCTGAGACATGAACATGGCTATTATATTAACACAAATGGCTATGATATTACTTATTGACTACATTTACTGTAAGAACCCAACTGTATATCCACTCTTTATGATGTCCGAGCATCTCTTTCGTGAAACTTTTGAGCGCACTTGCTTATTAATTTACATGGATTAATTCAATTAAACCAGAGTGACTGTTACATTCACTGTGTAGTACATTACATCATTTCCACTGGCTTCCTGCAGACTAGAGGCTAATAAAGTCCTGTACTGTATGTCTGCGATAAGACTGTGAAGAAAAGCAATGAATTCCTATTTTATATAGTTTAGATATGAAGGAAATGAATTCAGAAAGAATTAGAGAGTGCATATGCAGATGCTCGGTAAAATATTAATATTAAAATCCCCTTGAATCTTAAATCAAATTACATCTTAATTTAGACAATGTTGCATGTGTGCAAAGGATTTTAGCTATAAGCAAGTTCATTTTTAGACTTCTTCAAGGTAACAGATATTGGGTGAGTTACGGTCTTGTGGTTAAAGAGTTGGACTTTTAAGCAGACGGTTATTGGTTTAAACCCAAGTGCCAGCAAACAATAACTGAAGTGTCTTTGAGCAAGACCTCTATCCTCATTTGCTCTGCAGTGATGATTGTAAACTTGTAATTCGCAGTAGATAAAAGCATCTGCAAAATGAATAAATGCAAATGAGATGGGAGCTTCAGGATCTATAGCAAACAAGAGGTCTAATATCTTGAAAAAGGTTTTAATGAGTCGCGGGAGGATTCTAGAGAGAAGATAGAACAACATAGGCTCATGTTGGAGAACAAGTCCTGTGGTCTGTAGTCTGATGTTTGTTTCTCTGATGGTGATCAGCGTGCGAGGTTGATAAAGTATGCCGTAATTCTGAGTCAAAGCACATGTGTTTCCTGTTTCTGTGAATGTTTAAGATCACAGTGATCGAGCCTGTGGAATGTGACACACTGATAACCCGTGAATCGCCTCTCAGAATGTGAATGTGCACACACATTTTAAGCTGTCATTGACACGGCCATCGTTGTGACAAAAGCAACAAGTAAAACCATCAGACTGTTTCATTTCTCTACATCATCATTAGTCACCACAATCAGTTGACATGACTTCGAACAAAGGTGAAATTATATTAATGTGTAAAAAGGATTCTCCAGGCTGCACAACAACATCCACCCTCATGACCAGCAATGTAACAGTGCACAGCCCGCTATTCTGCTGATTCACGACTGCTTCCACGGCCTGATAGAGAGCGATGAATTGCAGCTGCTGCGTCACTTTCTCGGCCCCCGCGAGAGCCGTAATCAATCAGCACCGCAGCTACACGGCCCGTCACAGCTGCAGGGCTCTGCACCAGGCCATTAAAAGTGCATTACCTTCCCAGCATGCCTTTCACGTCTCCCACTGGAATGGCGATGACACTCGCCACCTCTTGCTTTAGTGAAGAAAGGGTGTCTAACACCAAACCAACTGACATATTAAAATGATGTTTCTTTGTAAAAGACACACTACAACAGAACAGCGCATTTCGACTGAGAGCCAAATGAGACATGGACGATTTTGTCAATACAGTGTTGCTTCGGAGTGTAAAGGGAAGTGCGTGAAGTTTGGCCAAAACGGTTTAAAGGGCATGAAAGCTGTAATATCACAGATAAAGTTGTTTTGGGAAATTTCAAGAAAATTGTAAAATAACTTACATTTAAAATAATAAAATGCATAAGAAATCCAAAGAATTTCAAGACAAATATGTTGTTTCCTACATTATTTTTTTTTATTTAATACATTATTTGAAATTAATACGTTCCAAAATAATAAAAAACCCAATTTATTATATATAAATCTTATCTAACACTACTCAATTTCCTTTTATTATATTTTTATTTAAAAAGCTAAAATATATCTGTAAAGTTTATTGGAATAAATTAAACTAAAATATGTTTGATGACATCCCAAGAATTCAATGGACATAGTATTAAAAGATTTTTTGTATACTTTGTTTACCTTCATATTGGAAAAAGTATTCTTCTGTCACTCACGTTGCCTACACTCTAAAAAGTTTTATGGTGAAAAACTGTTAATTTTAATGTTTAATATAGGTAAGAAAAAAGTAAGTACATCTGATTGACTAAAATATTTCAATTGTTATTCACCAAAATTAAAATATAAAAATATATATTTGTTAGATAAATACATTTCTTCATTACACAAAGATAATCTCATAACATAAATCTATGTACACTTTGGAGAAATTCATTTTTATTTAATTCTTTTTATATGTCACACTTTAAAAAATCGATTTATTCAGTCAATATAACGATTTATTCTGAGATGTTTACAAGCGCACAAGAATTAATTTTAGAGTGTATGTAAATAACATTAAGCAATGCCTACCACTATTATTCTACTCTACAGTAGTATGAACAAAGATTACTTACATTATATTTACCTTATTCAGAATACCCCCATACCTCATATTCCAGAATCAAGGATGACTGATAGCAAAAACCACTCGTAGTATGTTGATAGATCTTGTATAAAAATGTGTATTCAAAAAATAAGTTGCATTAGAAATGTGTTTAGTTATACAGAATCTGAGCAGGCTGTTTGTCACGACACACAAAGGTACATCATGTGTAGGTGTATGAATGAGTGTGGGTTTCTTCTGTAAGAGTATAATGATGAATGTGTCAGCAGTGATTAATGGTGAAGTCATTCTGGACGATCAGAGAACTTGTGGGTTAGATGCTGTGTGGGTGATGTCGCTAAACAAATGATATAAGTCAAACAACTCGCCTACTCGTCGACGTTTTCCTCTGTGTTTTATTGGGTTGAACCAGAACCCATCCTTAGTTTATCCATCTGGATTGGCTTTGAGCTTGTCTTTAAACGCGATATGGACATAGCAGTAAATAATGCTTTTTTTATGGCAGTACTCATACAATACATACATATTTGTAGAGTTCAATACATAATGTTTACCAGTAATAGTGAAAAGATGTATGGCACGTCTTGTATTGAATTTTGATAGTTTGTGATATTTAACCCTTAAAATGATAATTCTTTCATCATTTATTTTTTTCTTTCAGTTATTTCAAAGGAATATATTTGGAAAAATGCTTGTGAAGGAACAGTTATTGGACCCCACAGACTAGCATAGTAGGAACACCTACATAATCAAATTAGTTTTAAAGCAAACAGAGATCTTTTAAACAATGTTGGGCAACATGAAGATTGGGGGTAATTTTGACTAACATTTTTAATTTTCCTATTATGGTATTCAAAATTGTCCAAGAACTGTTTTTTTATAATCATCCTTCCAAAATATCTTATTTAAACAGATTTAGAACAACTTGAGAGGTGGAGAAATATCACTTTATAAAACATTCAAAGATTAACAAAACAAAAAAAGGTGATTTTACTTGAAATTTGATTCAAACATGCATGCCAAGTAAATAACTGAATAAACAAATATTTTTAAAGAACATAGATGAAAAACACACCGCTGTTCTATTACTAGTGTAAAAACATTGAAAGACGCAATATGGCAACAGAGTCCGAGAAAAAGAGCAAATTCTCAATCACTTAATTTTAAGTAAAGAAAAGGAGTTTATGCCGCACATCATGTCAGGTTATATCAGTGTTCTCTCACTTAAAAAGACAGGACTCGGATGACTGTTTTAAATGCCCAGAGACGTTGAAAACATGGCAGATGAGTGTGGAGACTTCCCTAAAGGGACTTTGGTATTTCACACTCCAGCTGTAGTGGACCACAACATAGAGAAGAGTGACATGTGCATGAAGGGAACGACAATCCCTAAACAGATGCACAGTGCGAGTGCATTCACAATGACAGACTGTCATCTAGTCTGTGGTGTATCTTACAAGATGAGAGTGTGTGTACGGTAGTAAACTGAGGGAGCAACTGTGTGTGACACACACAGCCTGGACAGTGAAACTAGTAAATAATAAATACCATCAAACACATAAACAGATGTGATATAAGCAGAATGGGCAACTGAAAGATCTAAAGATATTAAGATAGAAACTAAACATTAGTGCAAATACACATCACAAGACTAATAGTTATCAATTATCAGTTCAAGCTTTATAAAAAGTGCTCAAAGAGCACATATACAAAGTAATATCCAGTGGAAATCACCAGCATTGTTCGGGAACATCCGTAAAATAACTTTACTGATGAATGATCACGTTAAATGATCACAAATGTGGGGAAATTACACACTTTTCAACCATGTTTGAAGTGAGCGGCCATGCAGGACACACGACTTGTTTGAAATGCGTTGGCTCAGAAATACTCATCTTGATTTGTGGCTTCGAAAAAGTAAATCAAATATATTTGTTATCTACATTTGTTGAACATTATAAGACTTGTAAGGCTCTGTCACATTTAAGTACAATAACCACAACTAAACTTAAAACAGAACAAGTTACTTGCACAAATTAAGTCTCAATCAAATATTACCTGTCTCGTTTAAAAGTTTAAAAGTGTCCTGTCCCGAACAATAAAAAAAGTATTTAAAAATAAATAGAAACCTTCCACTCGTTTTCTAACATGAAAAAAATCATATTAGTTTATTAGAAAATTTATCATCATTTTCACACCCTTTTGTCATTGCAATCCAATGTTTTCAAAAGAAGATATTTTGAAGAAAGCTAGCTGCCCAACAGCAGTGGCACCCATTCACTTCTATTATTTTGCCACAAAACCCATTCAGGTGAATGTGTGCCTGTTTCCAACATTCTTCAAAACTCTTCTTTATTGTTTTAGTCTTCAAACGACAACAAGGTGAGTAAATAAGTAAATCATTACAGTCTTTTCATTTAGGGTGAACTTTCACTTTAATGAAACACCTGGAAGGTCAAAGGTCATCCGTGTATTTCCAACCCTACTGAATGTCCCATTGAGATTTTTCTCCTAAGCTGTGGTGCGATAGCTGTGATCATATTCTAGAGAGAATCACAAGGAATCATAAAAAGGGCAGGATATGAAGAGCCCACAGGCACATTAAAAATAAACAAGGACAATAAAGGAAGATAAGATACAGGAATGCTTTTGAAAGATGAAACAGCTGGTCTGCCACCCCCATGAGAGATGCATAAGACTATTTTACAATGCAAAGTGGTTTTTGGGTCCTCTGTGTTCAAATCTTTAGAATATCCTTAAGACGCCCAGAAAGATAGTTTTAATAAAAAACATAGGCCAACTTATTAAAAATCCTCTTAGTTTTACATAGAATCATTGCACCACAAATTTAAGCTTTTGTTTATGTTTCCTGTTTCTTAAATAAAATGTTAAATGAATCTTCTGTGTTTCCTTCAGGTATATGCCTTAGGTGTACTAAAGATGAATGTGTAGAAGGTCAAGATAAACTAGAAAATCTATAAAGCTGACAGTGTTTTCTGTAGATTTTGTGGCAGTCTAGTTCAGCTCTAAAGATATTGATCCGTGGTCAGTGTCTTGGACACAGGGACTCCAATAGATCAATTGCTATTTGCAGGGTGTTTATGACTACATTTACTTAAAACAGCACAACAAATGTAAGTCAAAGCCGAAAGCCACAGAAGCCAAACAATAAATCAATCAATAAGGGTCAATTAAGAAAAAATTACTATAAATTTGGTTTACACGATATATAGTTAAAATAGCAATATTATAAACTAAATTGTTGAAATAATACAGATTGGTTATATGTTAACATAATTTTAATATGCATTTTAATACGCTGAATCACATCAAACTGGTAATAACAATCCATTTTGTTAATTCGACGTCCGGTTTAGGTTAATGCTTGTTTTGACGCTAAGTGGCATGCTTCACGAGTCCAACATATTGACTATTGATTATTTAATCTTAAGGTCCTGATAGGGATAATGGTGGTCATTAGAGATGTAAGTCTAAACAGTATGTTCAATAGTGATGGTGTTAAGGCCTTTGACTACATAAAGACAATACTGACCTTTAATTTACTAGCTTTGATTTAGGGATTCACAATATATCACAGACCATACTGGTATCGACTCAAAAATGAGACAAAATTAGAAAGCTATTCGTATTGTCCCAATAATAAAATCAGGCCGATAATTTTTTTTATTATTCACTGCAGGTGCACCCTGCTCACCGTTAAAATGTAATACAGAACTAATACTATAAATTATGTTTATAGTTCTGTCTAAAGTGTACATACACTTGTACATAATGTATAGGATGTTCATAGCACAGCTGCCTGTATATCTGCTTGTATATTATATTAACCTGTAAATCTGTCCATAATACTTATCTATATTCATATATTCTGTATCATTATTGTATATATTACATATATATCCTGTATTTACTGCTTATTGCACTTCTGGTTAGATGATAACTGCATTTCCTTGCCTTGTATCCTACATGTGCAATGACAATAAAGTTGAATCTAATCTAATCTAATCTAATCTTTCTGTCATAATCATTTACTGCAGTTAGCAAAATATTGTGGATGTGAGTTTAAAATATTGTGGATGTGAGATTAAAATATTGTGGATGTGAGATTAAAATATTGTGGATGTGAGATTAAAATATTGTGGATGTGAGATTAAAATATTGTGGATGTGAGATTAAAATATTGTGGATGTGAGATTAAAATATTGTGGATGTGAGTTTAAAATATTGTGGATGTGAGATTAAAATATTGTGGATGTGAGATTAAAATATTGTGGATGTGAGTTTAAAATATTGTGGATGTGAGATTAAAATATTGTGGATGTGAGTTTAAAATATTGTGGATGTGAGATTAAAATATTGTGGATGTGAGATTAAAATATTGTGGATGTAGATTCATGGATTTTTGAATGTCTAAATTCATGCTTTTCATGAAAGGAAACTGCTGTCTGAATGCTTTTCGTCTTAAGACATCTTAAAAAATGTACAGCTCTAAAATATTATGCCTTAAAATATAAAAAAATATAGTGTTAAATAGGCTTGGTTCATGATTTTCCAAAAATAAGAGGTAACTAAATGTTAGCTTGTTTTCTGGAGGTTTCAACGTTTCGCCTTGTGCCTTAGGCTCAGAAAAGTGTATCATTATGAACATGTGGATACTGTATATCGATCAGTACATCAGCTATCGATGTCAAAGAATTATCTGCCATTTTTATTTGGAATTTACTGTCAGAACTTATATGCGAATTGTATCATATGCACATGTCCAAAATAACATTGTTTTAACCTAATGTAAAATTATTAGTTTATCTCTCATCCAATTTTATGTTCATGTATCCTCTCTGTATTCTTTTTTCATCCACACTATGATTTGCACATGCCATTTCCCTTGAATAAAAATATATATTACAATTACACAACCTAATATTTCCAAACAAAAATTTAAACTGAAAATCAGTACCAGCATCACTAGTGTCATACAGACTCCAGCAAGGCAATAGGTGTTATATCATCCAATAATAGTTCAGCATCTGGTCCAAGCTCTGTTCCAATTGGCTGTGAGACCAAAGCAGATGTATTCTCATCCTCGGATACACAGGAGCTCGAAGGGCTCCCTTGGCATTTTGGGTAAATGGAGATAAACAGTGATGATGTGCGGTGGCCTGACACAGCAGTAGAGCAAGCAGCGGGGGAGCTGTCAACATATTAGTCCTCCCACACAACAAGCAAGAAACACAACAACACCCAAACATCTCAGTCTGCATCTAACTGACAGACCATCAAAAACACAAATGTCATGTCAATCTCAGACTAACTTGACCTGGACTTCAGTATTGGTTCAATGAGAGTGATACATGTGGCTTGTTGAAAATCATGATGCAAGTAGTAATGTAGTAATATCCATATGTTTAAATGTAGAGTGGTGCATTCATGGCACCTGTCTTTCATTTCAATCAACATTTTCATTTCATTATAATAAAAACCATGAAATACATAGAATAGATAACGTGTCAAAGCTGAAATAAGCACCTTTCAGCATTAAGCGAAGAAGGAAAGACCAGACGATTGGATATTTTTCCTTTAGAATTGTAAGAGCTTATAAACCTTTCTTATAACACACACTTAAAGGGCTAAAATCCCAAGGGTGAGTTTGATTATGCAAGTTTTCCCTCTTATGAATGATTCATATTTTATTATAATGGGTTTTGAGAAAAGCTGAAAGCATTTGGTGTTGCTTATGGAGCACAGATTATCGGTGATATCTTGTCCCCTGAGGATCAAAATGTGTTTTCAGTCCAGAAGGTAATTTCACTATAAATGAAAAAAACACTTTGATTTATCTATTACTGAATGAACGAGATTAGTAAAGGATCAGTTAAACACTACACAAATATTACGATCATTGGTTTAGTGGCTTTAATCAACTGTGAGGATCTAGATGATCTGAACACCCAAAATAGTTGTTTTATTTTATTTATGTTCCAACATACTTTTATATATGTTCTACTAATAAAATATTTACCATCAGAGTATATTTATATCAAGTTAATGTAAAACATACCTTATCTACAGCAAAAAAAAGATAAATATGCTGTTATAAAAAAAGCCCATATAAAAATCCCTTAGTAAGATGGAAAAAATATGTATTTTACTCTTACAGCATTCTCAAAAGCCAATTTAACACAATTCATTTGTACTAACATAACAACAAATACTAATTCTCAACATTTACTTATATATACAATTTACATATAATCATATATTTTTAAAAAATATTGTCCTATATGACAAATAGCGCACAGACACCCATGATCATTTCTGTGTAATGACACATATAAGTGTTGAATTGATTTATGAAAATAGACAGTTTGTGTCAGTGATTCGCATTAATGAATCAAACTTACAGACATTAACATTATTTCTGATAACGAACTTTAAATGAGAGACTCTACATAAATGACTTAATGTTCCCATATGCAAGGATCCTTATAGTCTAATGACATGCTAGGAAACATAATTCACTGATTTAAAAGCGCATTAGTCACAAATGAATGCTGCTTAAATTCTCCTATGTCATTGTGTGGTACTGCAATTTTATAAAAAGCTGTAATTATTAGACTTAAAAATCTGTACAAATTATACAGATTTTCTATCCAAGCTGTGAAGCGACCACCAATGGTGAGACACAGATGGAAAAAAAATCTTATATATAAAAATAAATTTGTGATTCAGTAAGGGGTTCTTCCATGCTTTTCATGTCCTGTCTATATTATGCTGTATTAAAGTTACATTTACATTTAGTCATTTAGCAGACGCTTTTATCCAAAGCGACTTACAATAGTCGAGGAGACAATGAAGCGGTAAATAGCCGATACAACAATAGGTGAACAAGTGCTACAACAATGCTACCGAGTTACACAGAGAGAGAAGTTACAAAAGATATTTTTTTTATTTTTTTTGATAGAGTGAGTAGTTAGAAAAGAAGTGAGTTAGTGAGTTAGGTGTAGCCGGAAAAGATGAGTTTTTAGGAGTTTTTTAAAGATAGAGACCGAGTCTGACAAGCGTGAGGCCAGAGGCAGATCGTTCCACCATCGAGGAACTGAAGCAGAGAACGTTCGAGAGAGAGAGAGAGAGAGAGAGAGAGAGAGAGAGAGAGAGAGAGAGATTTCTTACCCTTTTGAGCTGGTACCACAAGTCTCAGCTCATTTGCGGAGCGCAGAGATCTTGAGGGCCTATATCTTTGCATTAGTGAGTTAAGGTAAGTGGGTGCTGAACCGGTGGTGGTCTTGTAGGCAATGAGAAGACATTTAAATTCAATGCGGGCTGCTACAGGAAGCCAATGCAGTTTTATGAAAATGTAAACATTTACTCATTTCAAACCTTTATGACTTTCTTTTTTTCATGGAACACAAAATAACAGTTTTTTAAGAACGTTGGTCACTGACTGCAGTGGCGGGTATTTACATCTATTGAATAGACACAAAATCAATTCAAGTGAATGGGTGCCAGTTACCAACATTGTTCAAAATATCTTTTGTTGTATTCTCTAGAAAAAAGAAAATCATAGAGGTTTTTAACAAAGTGGGCGAGTAATGACATCATTAAAATTTCCGGGTAAGCTATCAATTCACAGTTGTCTGTACGTACTTCAGAACAGACACAGAAGCAACAAACTGACACTGTGTCGCAGGAAAGGCCCGACTTTTCACAGTTTGCTAATTTTACCTCCTGACGCACAATCTTGACATGCTGACAATAGCAGGAATGGAGGCTGCAGACGGAAGGATGTGTTGTGTAGATTTTGGTCATTGTAAGGGGCTTCCTAACGTTCATGCGAAGGAGCCGAAGGACACAGCTGCAGCTTCAAGTGTGTGTGTGTGTGTGTGTGTGTGTGTGTGTGTGTGCGTGTGTGCGTGCGTGCGTTCAGGAAGCACAAAGAAATTCCTACTACAAGATCAATAAAACAAGCAGAAGACTGATGCAGGGAGAGAGAGTGTTTGAGGAGGAGTGTTATGTAACTACGTCTTTTCATTCAGATTAATGCATTATCGCATCCGTCTTTCCAAGAGTCTGCTGCTTCACAGCTGATTAGAGCCTCGGAAAAATATGTGTTTTATCCATACTGACATCCAAACACAGTTGGGTTCCTTATATAGTCTATAATACACAACAGCGTCAGAGACAGACATCTCACAGCTTTTCAAAAACAAGGTCCATGTGAGATGTATCAGGTACATACAACATCAGCATTCTGTCGTCATTTGCTCTTGTCTTTTCAAACATTTTTTGGGGGTTCAAAGATTATTTGCTTGTAACACATTACAACAACTACGGTTCGTTCTTTTGTTTAACCTAAAGTTAATACAATGCTGTAAAACACAACAATATATGTGTGGGTGTCTCTGTCCCTGATGGCACTTTGACCTTTCCTGTACAAACATACCTAGATACATTATAGCATGACATTTCAGAGTGGGCAACTTTATTAGGTAACGCCGCTGACTTCCCAAAGCGGGAAGCTGAATCAGGTCCTTTGGGGAATGGGGTAAAATTTACCCTGGCGAGAGGTAATAAAAGGGCAAATGTGATTCATATCTGTGTTTATTACTAAGTGTGAGTATGTGTGTAAGAGAGTGACAGACAGCTTATTTCATTCTGAGCTTTATGAATAGCTGTTATTCAGAGAGATGATGAAAGCTACAGCTGGAGTTTTGCCCGGTGAGCACTTGGATTCACGGTTTGCTTTAACATTTAAGAGATGGGGATTTCAATTAATTGTGTATTTACTGTGGATAGATAATACTGTAAAGGTTTATTTTTTGCGGTTTCTTTCTCAGTCAAATAATTGTTAGGTCTTATCATGTTTACTTGGGAATTATCAAAGGTATTTTACTTTATGTTATTTCTGGTGTGGTCTAATTGATACACTGGAATGTAATCAGAGATAACAATTCTGTCATTATTTACTCTGTATTCTTTTCATTTCGAATCTGTGTGGCTTTCTTTCTTCTGCAGTGCAGGAAAGAAGATATTTTGAATAATTTTCCAAATGTCTTCATTTGTGTTATGTGGAAGATTGAAAGTGAGTAAATAATTACAGAATTTTCATTTTGGTAAACTATCGGTTAAATGCCATATTTGGATGGGATTTCCATAAGAAACCAAAAACTGTGGAATTTTGGAATATTACATGTCAAACAGTGTCAAACAGCAAAACCTCCTCAGAAACCTTTATTGGAAAACCATTGTTGAAAAATTGCGGATTCAGAAATATAATTCACTGTTTTCAATTTGGTAATTATGCCCATATACAAAATGAAACGTCCTTAGACGTTTGTGGTTTATGAATTATAATTAACTACAAAAGCTCGGTCAGCATTTACTTTATTATATCTTTTTTCTATTGTTTGTAAAAAGCCTTTTTTACACACAACAAACTACTTACATTTTCACCTTAAAGTGACAGTTCTCCCAAAAATGAAAATTGTGTCATTATTTATTACAAATCCTGTCATTTCAAACCTTAGTATTTTAAAGAATGTTGGTAATTGGCACCCATTGACACTAATTGTTGTCCATACAATAGAAGTGAATGCCACTGCTGTCAGGTTACCAACATTGTACAAAATAACTTACATTTTGTTCAGGTTTGAAATGGACTCACTCAAAAAATGAAATGTAACTCTCAGGTTTAAAATGACAATACGGTGAGTAAATTATTACATATTTTAGTTTTTTGTTGAACTATCAATTTAACCTGACATCAAAATACAACAATTCCAAAGATAATCTTAAACTTTTTACACTTTTGCCAGATGATGCAAGAAGACTTTCGACCGACACCATTTCAAACCTGTGTGTTAGGGCCCACACCCTCATTAAAACATCACCACAACTCGGTCTTAAAGCAAAGCAACACTTTCAAAGAGTGTGTGGGCCTTGATTTGTGTCCGCAGTCTCGACGGCTGTTATTAAACAGCTTCAGCACAGATTAATGTCAAATCTATGACATCAATCCGACGCCTCGGCCAGATGCTTATAGCGCAAATAATGAAGCAATCAACACGACCAGTCGGCCCGTTAATTACCCAATGCCAGTCTGGGCACTAGGGTGTTCACTAGCAGACGTTTAAGCTGGGGTTGCGTTTGTGTGTTTTCATGTATGGGTGCACAAGCTTTGATGGAGAGAGACGTTTAATTACATTATAAAAGATGTAAGGCTCAGGTGAGAGATTGTCATCAGTAACAGCTGAAAAATCAATAGGTAAGCAGTGATGGAGAATAAAGGTTCGCTAAACTAGCCTGGCATTAGACGGTCTTGTGTATGATAACATCAGCATTTTTTATAAGAGTAAATATATTTAATAAAATAAAATATAAAAATATAAAAAATAAATGTATTTGGATGTTTTTTGCAGTTAATGTGTTATGCAATGCCACTAACATAAAAAACATTAAGAGTCATTGCACAATAATATTTTATTACTGAATGCATTTGACCAATTTTAACCATGTTTTTAAGACAACACCAATAATAAATCTTGTGCAGGAATTATTTGTTTATTATCCCAGTTAATACATGAATACTTACTTAAATAAATATAGTGTTACATAAATATTGTTTTGATACAAACAATCCTTACACAAAATATTTAGCTGCAGACTCACCTTTTAAAATCAAGTGTTCCTGCCAAAACTGAAAATAATATATTTAAGAAATTTAATAATTATAAGTGAGTATATATTTAATATCTCAATAATAGACTGTTTAAATACAAAATTACTTTATTACTCTATTTAACTACACCAAAATATCTAGATGCAGAATGCATCCATTGACCGTTTAGAATCAAGTATTCCAAGTGGAACAAATACTACATATTCAACCCAAAATCCATGTACATGCCTCAAGATATAGAAATCTAGATGTTCTTTAACGCACAGAACTTTCATATTTCCTCCAAGGTATAATATAAATGTTCTTTAATGGAAATGTAATCGGCTGCCGCAATGGAGCTTAGTGTTACCCTCCAAAAACTCCGTCAAACTCTATACAACTCAATAATAAGCATACTTTTCGCTCAAGGAAATTTACGCCCATGAATTTTACCTGGGACATTCTGGGCTTATTTACTGCCTATTACTAAGATGAAGATAGAGTAATATGCAGCAGAATGTGTTGTTCAATATGACAGATTGCAGCAGAGTACGGCGAGCAGAACAAAATCAGACTGTGAAAAACTCTGCCAGACAGAATGAATGTCAATAGCTTTGCACTGTTCTGTTTATGGCTGGACTTGTTAAATGTCAGAAGCTTCACCCCTAGAGACAGCCTGTCCTCACTCCAGTATCCTACTGAATTTCCAGACACCTCACTTCTAGAAATCTCTCTCCCTGTAATTCATGAATAATATTGAACAGCGCAAATTCTGTGCTTATGTAGGTCCATTTACTGTTGGTTAATCCCGCTCTGGTTCTGTTTTTTTAGGCTTTTGTAATAGCTTTAGTGTATGAGAACCACTGCTCGGGGAAATTAATTCAGCATTGATCTGTGACGAAAGAGACGACTGAAAGATACAAAAAGAAACTTTTTAAATGTCCTCCTGAGCAACGTTGACGCATCAGAACGAAACATTCTCAAATAAACGTTGATTCAGCCGCATGCGGTCCTCGAGAGCTTCTGATCCGCAGTGTCTGCTTTGGCACTGACAATGCGAATTCTGCAAATGCTTCAGGCTGTTTTACGGATCTTTATGAAACAACAAAAATGCTAAGTCATGGTTTTTGGGATTTTGGCGTGAATTACGGAGAGGGAGTCACCATTCAGAACAGCTGAGGGGTGTTATCGAATAGCCTCGGTTCCAAAGCGCCACATCTTGAATGAAGTGATGGGAAGTGAATGAAGCTTAGACTCATATTCATAATTTTTGGAGTACAAGATGCTTTAAACCTGCAGTTTTGGGAGCTGAAGGTTCATGGAAATAATAAGAGGCACAATTCTGTTAAGGTGGTAAAAAACGTCTGAGGTGTGTGTGTCTAAATACGCCTGAGAAGAATGCTGTGTTCCATCTGAGATGGCCTCCATGTTTCAATTTCAGCCTGAAACCTATCTGTTCTTAGGTATCATCGATATTTCAAGCCAACTGAGCTGTCATCAGAGGTGGCAAATACATTACAATATGTAACCGCAGTGTATAATGTTACATATTGATGCATTACTTTATGGTACAAAAAATCTCACCAGAAACTGTTTTCACTGTATTCATTTCAGACCTGCCTTTAAAATAATGAAAAAACTGTATCCATGGTGATACAGTTAGTACAGACAAAATTGCCATGTTCATTCATCTTACATAGTGTCTGTGTTTTATATACCCGCTGTGGAAGTATTATTGATTACAGTCAGCAGTCTTGCATATGGAACACCATTTGCCAGCCTGATGCTTCTGTCCATCTTATTCAATATTAATGTCATATCACATTACCATCCCGGTTTACTGTATCCACGGTTCTAAACATATAAAATCATGCACCAGTATGTTCACGGCAGAAACAGAAAGAAATCCACGTATGAAAAAAGCATAAAAAAATAATGTTAAAAGAGATCAATTGTGGTAAGCACAGGGCTATATGCTTCAGTCTCCCACGGCACCATTCATGAACTTTTACCTGTGTGCCATCGAGTAGATCAGATGGCTCTGATGGGACTTGCCCATTATTAGGAGGTATTGTAAGACAAAACCATCAACTGACTGTAAAATTATTAGAAATTTCATTTGTACTACTTTAATTCACCTTTACATTTTATTCACTGAGAGGGTTTTACTGTAATGCTTTGTCAACACAAGCCTAAAGGGTCCAACCACACGTCTCTATAATGTAATTCTTGATTCTTAGATATGCATTAGCAACACCAAGGTCATGTTCAATACCCAGGAAATGCACATAAAATGATAAAGTGAAATGCACTGCAAGTTACTTTGGTTAAAAGCAACTGGCCAATGCATTAATGTAAATGTATGGCTTGCACTGAAAATCTATTGGACCCCTTAGCAGGAACCATTAATCAAGGTAGAAGAATATCAGAGAGATTGTGTGATCGTACTAACAAAAAACATTTAGCATGTAATAAACATTCTCATTGATTAAAGCACTAAAAACTAAAGCATATGATTCTACTTTAGCGTAGAGAAATACAAGTTTCTACTCTATGTATCTGTTATATTCAGTTGTGAATCATGAGGCAACACACAAAAAAAGCAAGCAGTCCGTTATGGGTGAAATCATATTTACAGCAACTGACAAAATTAGAAATATTGTGGACCCATACTTATATCAAATATTGTGGTCATATCAGCCCCATGTCTGTTTAATTTAAACAAAATCCAACCTCAGAAATGACAAAGTCATTCAACAACTTACAACATGTTTCCATCCAAAGTTGCATGTTAAGATGCGGAAACTGGAATATTGTATTAAACATTGCAAATAAAGCAGTTTTTTTATTTAGTAAGGTAAAGGCATAAAAATCGTGTTCTGATAAAAAACTTGCTAAACGATACTAAAATTATTATATTAATTTTTAAAATTAATCTTAATCCTTATGTGCTATACCAAAATGTGCATAATAATGGTGGATGTGAACCTGGCTAATGTGGAAGACAAACAGCATGACAAGACACATGAAATCTATGATTAAAATTGAGGCTATCAAATAAAAAAATAAATACATAAAAAACAATAAATACTTTTATTGCTTAAAAGTGACCTTACATTTTTTTACTAAAAGGTCTGAAACAGAGCATATTTTCTGTTAGTTTGACCCGTTTCTTCAGCTTTCATTTACAGCAAATAAATGCAAATAGAAACAATATTTTTCTTTGAAATTTGGTAGAAATATTGTAAGTAGTTCACAGAATGAAACAAAAAATACAATTTCACCTAAACAGACCTGTAAATATTCAATTCATTTTAGGAATTCGTTTATTGTTTTATGAATTAGATAGTAAAATTGTCTCTTGATTTTTTCTGTTTTCTATATGTCCTTTATAGCACATACAACAACCTATCAGATAGTCTTATACAAAGTGCCTTACAAACGTAGAAAAACACAAGCTATTACTCAACAGAACCAAAAATGGTAGTAGTGCCATATTTCATCATTTTAACAAAACATCTACAAACGGTTAATGTTATGAAGACTCCACAACATAATCAAGCAACATTGACGAAATTAAAGAGCATCACAAATATAAAGAGAGAATCCAAGGTCGAAATTTTCGACCCTTGTAAAGACACCAGAGAAAGACTCACTTCATATGAATTCTTCGTGGCAGAACTGCAAGAATAACAAGAACAACAGGAAGCTCTTTTGAAAGCAAACCTGTGAGATAACCAGACATGACCTGTTATGTGAACCGGGTATCCAGATTAATTCACCTGACACCTAAATATCCTCGCATCTGTCCTATCTTTTCTTCTCAATCAGGCTGTAAATGTTCCATACATTATTAACATGTGCCTAACGTTTTCTATTCCACAACACAATGCAAACCCCAAGATCAAGATGTTTAAGAACACAACAAACATCAATTCAAAACCCTCAATAGGTTTTACAACTGCTGCTACAAAACAGCTGAGTTTATCCCTATTGTCAGCCTCAGACACCCACAGACGCCCACTGTCTGATGCATCCTGCTCACAAACTGCATTTAAATCACAGGCTACAATCTGATTGGCTGGTTCAATTCAAGAGTGGTGTAGACGTATGTCAAGATAGAGACTTACATAAAAATATTGTAGTTTCTGCTCATGGAAAGATAAGTTTGGGATTTTATCTGTATTTACAACAATTATTCTGTACAAATGTTGTATTTTACAATGTTTATTTAAAGTTTTTTATTACTAACAGTTTACAATAAGTTAGAATACAAGATCAATATGATTAAAAAAAATTTTTTTTTGAAATGTTGTTAACAGGCAAACATTCACTTGCATTGGTTTTGTGTTGATACAGTAGAGGTGAATGGGTGCCGTGTGATTACCAACTTTCTTCAAAATACCTCACTTTGTGTTCTGCAGAAGAAAGAAGGTCCCAAAGGTTCTAACACACCATCAATTTGTTTTATAATTTTGTGCATTTATTGACTATATTTCTCTTCGCATTTACTAACAAACACAACATTGTATGGTGGTTCCTTTTTTACAACACTATGTGGTTCTATTATATTAACTTAAGATTTACAGTTTTATATGAAATTGACATGTTCTGAGTACCATTAAAAAGCGGACCAGACAATACCCAAACATAGATCAGTTGTTCTCATTGGGGGCTCCAAAATAGATCCAGTTTTTTTTATATTCGTAGATTTAAAGAAATATAAACATGTCTTGTAAATATTGTAGAATCAACCATCTAGACAATAATACCACAAACCAAACTAAAGAAGGTCTCAGCATGGTGTATTGATATTTTAATTGCAATTACAAGTCTTCATTTGTTGGGTCACAGAATGAGACACTCTTGGATTCCTAACTTACAAGGGGGCAACAAAAAAGTTTGAAAACCAATCATCTAGATCATCGCAACTATTTAAAGTCATAGGTTTAAGATCCCATCAAACTAATTTCAGCAGCAGACTTCAGAAAGCATAAGCCTGATTCTGCACAATAGCAGGGGGTTTGGATACAGTCGTACCCCTGCTGTTCAGCTGATGACAACTAACGAGATTCATTTAATCACAGGTATATTCTAACTGTTAGATATTACATATATGACATTCAACTCTAATTTTTTTCAACTCTAAAGTCTATGATTTTAACTCTTATCTTTAAATTAATCTTGTCATTTAGAACAGTTGGTGTTACTAAGACGAGGGGTAGGTAAAATTAACTAGATTAGGTGAGGATGAAAATAAAATCCTGTCATCATTTTGTGATCTCTTTTGGTTTGTGTCCATAATGGAAGTCAATGAGGGCCAGTTGTCTGTTACAAAGGTTTTTCAAAATATCCTCTTTTGTGTTCCTCTTGCAATACTTCATACAGATTTGAAATTTCAACCAAATCTTAATATTATGACTTAACTACTCCTTTAAATACTTATTTATTCAAAATATATACACCACAAATGACTTTGATACATATATTAAACTTTTCATTTGGAATTCCAAAGGAGCACAGACTTTTTCTTCTTAAAGTAGTTAATTTGTTTTTCCTATTTAATTGCAGTAGTGTAATAGGATTAAGGTAGTGATCAAGATAAATGTTAATGCTTAAAAATGCTTTTGATAGCAAACCAAGATCTGTTTAAAGAACTAAAGAGACCTAATCTGCAATCTTCTAAACTACACAAAGATTAAAATTACAAATAAGGCTACACTTTAAAACTGTTAACAGGAAATTCCAAAACATGCAAGCAACACAAAAGGCCAAGCAAAAGGTTATTGTATCGTTTGAAAAGCATGTTAAAACGCACAATGAAGACTACATGTACTTTTAAAAACAATCCTCAGGATTGCAATGTTGAACAGTGATATGAGCAAACATTTTCTGTTTGCCATGTCATTGTTAAAACAGGAAAAGCATCAAGTACTACAAATATGCATAACAAATTTCATGCTGCTATTACCATGGAAACTCCACGGCTATGACATTTTGCCAAATTACCTTCATCTACAAGACACAATTTCAGTTAAGAGTCACTAACATTTTTAAGGTGGCTTATTAGCAAGGGTTATAACCTGTTAACCATTAAGTCTATTTAATCCTAAAGCTTTGAAGGAGCTTGCTGAGTTTGGCCTAAGTAAAAAAGTCTAATCGGTGCCGGACACCTGCCAACATTGCCCCTGGATCACATGATAGCTCTGGGTGGGCCTTTAAACAACAGGGGGGTAAAGTTGGGATACCCCCACCCCTCAATCCAGTCGGACCAAATCCTGTTAGAGCGGTTCATCTGGTCCATGATCATTACTAAAATATCGAAGGGCACTGGTCCAGAGTCTTTCATTCCTCTCCATATTCTCTTTAAAGTTTAAAATCTAATACATTTCTTTTGTATGGGCTCATGAGTTGTTATTAAAAGGCACTTTCAATTTCCACGGATCTGATTTATGGGCTTAATGTTGAATATTCTGCACAGTTCGTTCGTTGCATGATAGAATATTGAGGAACATCTTTAAGGGAGGCTTCACATGAGATCCGAGTTCTCGCTTTAAAGGGCTGCAAAAACTGTGATTCCATAAACTTAAATAAGGTATTGAAGAAAGCAAGGACGGAGCCAATCCCGGGATCAAGGCTTAAGAAAACCTTCAAGACGGATTTTGTCAACACAAGCCTGAACAAATCTCACAATCGCAAACGAGTCATTAAAAAAAGATCATTATATTTTTTACTACCATCACCGACAAAAAACCTTTATACTCTGAAGAAATCAAAAACAAGTCAATAACTAATATCATAGTAATTGTTATGATGAAAACATCTGCGGCCAATCAGGATCAGGAAACTGAGATTTAAGTGAGGTACCGGCGGTCATGGAATTCCAGGAATTCCCCCACATACACTTCATGCTCCGTCAGACCTCTCCTCCACGCTCTTTCTCTCTTATCTTCCTCATCCATTCCTCGTTCACTAATCGCCATAATGGCTGACTATCTGTTGCTGCGGCTGTCTGTCTCCCCCGCTGCCCTTCCTGCCAGCGGGGACACGGGAAGACCTGCTGTCGCTATCAGTGTTGCCCTCTGGGTAATTTAAGACACCTGCTATGTCAGTACATCATGAAATGTAAGTGGTTTGCTCAACATTGTGCATGTTAAACAGTCTGGTCAATAATACAACATGTTAAAATAGGCTGAGAAACAAAAGTAGCAAACAGATAGAGAATATAAAATCCTGTCATCATTATTTAGATGAGATATATTGATATTTTAAGAAATGTCTCAGTAGTTGATATAATAGAAGTAAACGAGAGCCGGTTGTTTGGCTACAAACATTCTTCAAAATATCTAAGAGAACAAAAGAGAGAGCCGTGACAAGAGAATTTCCATTTTTCCAAAAAACTATTTATGCCATAAATTACTCAACCACATGTTCGTCATTGACTATCATGGCAGATAACCAAACATGTTATACATTCTATTTAAATAATTATTTTGTTAATAAATAGTATTTGAAAGACGCAAGGGTGAGTAAGCCATGAAATATCTGCCTCCTTTGTAGATTTTGTTCGTTCCTCTTTAATTCCCTTAGTTGTTGATGTTCAGCTCGACTGACCAGAGCCAAACATCTCTCCTACGGGAAAGAGCTCAGGCTGATAGAATCATCAGTGTCTTCAGGAAATGGGAGGAAATGGACTATCAAACAAGCATATCAAGAAGCCCCATATAAATCTCAGCATTTAATGAAGGTCAGAAATAGCTCAACTACATTTAGTCACTAAACCAGCAAAACTTTCTTGGTTCAACAAAGAAAGAACAATATTGTCAACTTTCATAGCTAAGATTAACCAATGTACAGCATTAAAAATTGACCAATTACATTTGAATACATCTTATCCTGTTTGACACTCATAGACCTTATACCAGCTAATTTGCTACACATACTGACCTTGATCTCTACCGAGTTTCAGGAATGAGACACATTCCATTCCATACCGTACCACTCTCCCTTGGTCATATGGGATTGTTTTTGGTTATGGGAATATTTGAAAGAGAGGAAGAGAAAGAAAGGAGAGACGTGTGCATTGTCTTTTCTTTCTGGATACTCCGATAAGATTGTAAGGGCTCCTGTTGATTGACCTTGAATTACACTGAGGACTTTACCAGATTCTTATTGTTTTTTATTGGGATGGCGTGTTTTCCGTTTCTGGTAACTCTGTAAGACGGCAGGAAGCCCAGTAGCAGGTTGCCATGACGATGTGTGTTCCATTGACACATGAATGATGTTTGGTGTGGGCAAGAGGTGATGGAACAAGACAGTCGATACTGTTGTCCTGATCTGGTTACTGTCACTCTGAAGTGACCGGGTTCAAGAGGATCACAGAGGAGGATTTATAATAATCTCCAGAAGAAAACGCATCGAAATCGTTTCTTAAAACAAAAATAACATACAGCCTTTAAGTATAAATATGTGTAGCTTTATAAACTCGTAGTGCACAAAATATTAGTTTTGACAATAGTCAAAGTGATTATCATCGAAAAACATGATTATGGTAATTTAAAAACACGACTATTGTTATTGAAATGCATGATTATCGTTATTGAAAAGTGTGATTATTGATTTTGATAAGCGTGATTATCCATATTGAAATAATGATCATCATTACTTAAAAAGATTGTTATTGTTTCTGAAAACGCGACTGTGGTTATTGAAAAACACTTTTATTGTATTGAAGAAACTGATTATCATTACTTAAAAAGATGATTATCGATATTGAAAAACATTAATATTTTTATTTAAAAAACATTATTATCGTTATTTTGTCACTTCAGATAACATTATGACGTCAATAATTCAGAATTTGGAACTGTGTCTTACAACGCTCCCCCTGTCTCAGTTTTGTGGGTGATTTAATGGCCGTAAAAGAAAAAACTAAAATTAACAACACTAACTTCTTTTGAATTGGAGTTGAATTGGATTTTGTAACCGTGTAGTGACAATCTGATGTAGTATAGCCATATAACATTAATAAAAATATTTTTATTATTTTTTATTTTAATACAAGAGCTTTTCACTGACTTTTTAACTTGGTCTGAACCCAAAAGAACCCAATTAAACCACACAAACCCAACATGACTGTCGCTTTTCACACACACTTGTGTAATTCCTAAAGAATGCAATGTTTAGAAGGAAAAAACAGAGATAAGGGTGCTGCCCACAGTTTATTAACAAAAGGATGGTGAAGGTGATGCCCTCTGCCCTCAATGAATCACATGTTCTATGTCACTTTCAGAAAACACTCAATGCCTCACAGCACCGTGCCAGGTGACCCTTTACAGATCAAGTTGTCAGCAACATATGTCAGTGTCCCGCCACTTGACCCAAGACCCAGCCCCCTCCCCCTGTCTGCTCATTGGATAACCAGCAAGGATTTGTCCCGTAGAACAATGCTTTTAGTTTTAGGAGGGGGGTTCCAACTAACATTCCATTCACAATGAACCCTAGCGACCAACATTTAATGACCCTTCACTTCACAACGTTTACTGTTTTGTACCATTCACAAGACAAAACATGGAAGGTTTGGTACTCACAAATAGAGCATCTTTACTTAGAGGTCGTTTTTAAGCTTAAGGAGAGCAGGCTGGTTATTCAGGACTCAATGTTAATGAACAGCAAGGCCAAACAAACCCAGGGGTAAAGAAAACATTCAGTGGACATGCCTAAAACAAGACCATCATAGGTTCGAATCCCAGACAATGATATTGTCAATAAAGCATGTGACATGTTTACAGATGCTCGAGTACCAGGTTTTTATTTTACAAAAGATTATCCAGCTATTAGTTAGCTGTGTGAAAGTGAAAAGAAAATCTGATGTCTTTCTTACCTTATAATAATATGATGAGAAACGATCAAAGAGCCCTGTAGCAAAGCATGATGTTCCTCAGTGTTATATACTCCAAATCCTGAGAGATGAAACAGGACAAGAATCAGATGGTGAAGCCGTTAAACTCTCCTTTAGCTGCTGCTTATAATAAATAGAGGCTGATACCCGTGTATGAGGGAGAGAGACAGAGAGAGAGAGAGAGAGAGAGAGAGACCAGGGAGAGAGAGACCAGGGAGAGAGAGAGAGACAGAGAGAGAGAGAGAGAGAGACAGAGAGAGAGAGAGAGAGAGACCAGAGAGAGAGACCAGAGAGAGAGAGACCGGAGAGAGAGAGAGAGACCAGAGAGAGAGAGACCAGAGAGAGAGACCAGAGAGAGA